>CAMKVN010001120.1:0-20698 GCA_946474995.1 Funneliformis geosporum | reverse complement strand
AAAAGGTAATTTTACATAAGAAAATGTTATGATTTTCTTATTTTAGTAATAATTAATTAACTTGTGCACATAAATTTTAACTTAGATTTTATACACTGGTTCTGCTATAATATTATATTTAACTATTTTAGTAATTCTAATTCTATTGGTTCCTTCTTTTCTTCTTGTAATTTCTTAATTTTTTCCTTTTATAATATCATATGTTACATTAATGTTATACAAGATTATATATAATCTATTTAAATGTGATCTATTTAATCCTTTCTAATTATTGTGTCTTTGTGTAATATTTTTGCATATACTGCATATGTATGTGATATTTTTCAAATATTATTTTCAAATATTTTCTAAGTCTTTCTTTAAGACCTTCTATTCAATTTATTATTTATTCAATTTCTTGATCTTCTGTTCAGTTCTTTAATTATCTTTTCTTCTTTAGTAACTAATTATCTAAATTATTTTTTTCCATAATTTATCTATTTTATATAATCTTCCTTTTCAGTCTGTAATTTATCTGTATATTTTCTTTTAATAAAATAAATATTTTTCTTTTATCATATGACTTTTCTAGTAATTTTTGTTATATTTTATTAATTATTTTTATCTGTATTGCTATGGCATAAATTATAAAATAGTTGATTCTACAACGTGTTGCTTAAAAATTTAAAAACTTTTTTTGAAACCTTTAAAATAATTTTTTTTAAATTTAAAACTTAATTGAATTTAATTAAGTTAAGAAAACCTATTAAAAGTTTAAATAAAAATATTTATTATAAACAAATAATTTAATCTCAAAAATCTTAAAACTCAAATTTTTAAAAATAGTTTAGAAAAGCATTTTTAATACTTTATATCTTTAAAAAGTTAACTGATTACATTATTACTATATACTTTTATTACTAAATTATAAGCTACTTTTTTATTTACTTATATGTTAAGCTAAATAGATATCTATATATTTATATTATTCTATATCTATTTTTGTATTTTTTTTATTATTAATTAATAAACTAGTTGATCAATTATGCATTCTTTTTATTATATGAGTTAGTATATACAAAAATTATATTAAAGAACTATATTGATCTTATGTGTAATAACCTATATTATGTTTAATTGTTTGTAGTATATATATATTGTTAGATAATTAGATAATTTTGAATAGTTTTGAACAGATTTTAAACAGGTTTTAGATATAATTTTATATGTTCAAAATCTTATCCAAAATATTTAAATTAAAAAATATATTACTGATATAATTGTATAATATAATTTAAATATAATAATAAATCTAATTATGTATAATATATATAAGATCCTAATTAATATTAATATAACTCACAAAAGATTTACATGTATTTACTATTAAGTTTACTCAATTTTTTTTTAATATAACCTCTATACAAATCAAAATCTTAGTTAAAAAAAATTTATTATATATATTTTAATTATAATTATTTTATTTATTATAAAGCAAAATATTAAATTGATAAAATAATAAATAAATAAAATTGATTTAGTTATAAATATCATTAAAATCAAAATATAATTATCATGATAAAATTGTAAATAACTTAACATATATATGTGTTAGATAAATAAATTCATATTCATTAAAAAAAGAAAATTAAGGTTGTTTTTTCTATTAATAAATTATAGTAATATATCTAACCTTATTATCACTTAAATCTAATTATTTATTTTATGAATAGCTTAAATTAATTAATATTAAATTAAAATTTGAATCTATCTCAATTTCTATCCTAAATTCAAAATAAAAGAAGTAAATTTCTTTTAATTTACCAATTTCATAAACATATTTTAATGTTTAATTTGTCTTATTATTATCTTTATTCTTATCAAATATTTATTATTCTTCTGAATTAGATTTCTTTTAGCAACCTTTTTTTTAAGCATATGAACCAGAAAAAAAATACAAATGATTATTTTAAAGATTATATTTAACTAACTTTCTAGATCTTTTATGTTTTTTTCATAAAAAATATCATAATGTTTATTTATTAACTAGATCTTATTTTCCAAAAAATTTGATATCTTTTTTAAGGTTATATATTTTCTTACTATACTATTCTATTTACATCTTATTATTATATATAAAAAAAATAGCTAATTGAATTTTTTAATTACTTTTAGGTTCTATAACAATTCAAAAAAAATATAAATTGTTTTTTACTATTAATTTTTCTTAGATTCATTAATAAAATAAATACTTTGAAATTAAATTTGATCTATAACTAATATTTATTATATTGGTAGAAAATAATAAAAGTTTAAAAAAACTGGTTGATTATGTCATTTTCAAACTAATATAAAATCAGTTTAAAAGTTAGTTTATCTAATCAAAATCAAAATTTAATATATATTATATATTCTGTATTATTATTACTTATTAGTTAATATATTTCTAAATATAAAGTTTTACTATTGTTTAAAGTTTATTGTTTTAAAATACTACTAATTTAAAAAAAAAGTATGGATTATACTTATGAAGATAAGTATAATAAAAAAATAAAATAAATATAATAGATATTGAAAGAAATTCTTAGTTATTTCATAAAAATGAATATGAAAGTGAATGTAAATGTAAACACAAATATGAATATAAATATGAAAGTAAACTTGAAAATAAATATGAACAAATAGAAAAATAATACTAAAGGATAAAAACTTACTCTAATACTTGATAAAAAAAATATAAATTAAGCTTAAATTCCTAAAATTTATCCTTAGTTTAAAGAAAAAAATTAATTTGATACTAAGCTTAGTAATATTCAGTTTGTTAATTTGATAAGTAATTTAGATCCAAGATATTAACTTTCTAAAAAATGCTAATAAATATATGATTATAGACCGTTTAATATAATAAAAAAATATTAAATTGGATATTGATAAAATTATAAGAAAATATATTAAAATCTAATACATAAATATCAATTCTTACCAATAACTCTTTTTTGATCTTATAATTTATTATATCAATAAAGAATAACAAATATAACATTTTTTCTTAGATTTGATGATTATCTGTTTCAAATAAATTTGAAATATAAGAGAAGATTTTAGCATTAATAACAGATAATGTAATAAGAATATTAGTTATTAATAGTTTATAACTGAAATTTAAAAGGAATTGGTAATTATTATTATATATCATATATTTTAAACTTGATAATTTAGCAAAAACTTGAATTAATAGATAATGCTATTATAAAAGTATGATAATTAATGATAAAAATTAAAAATTTAGTAATAATTAGTGGTTGATTAAAACATTTATGTTAATATACTAATATTAATTATTTAAGAGTAGAGTTAGATATAAAAACAAAATAGAAATTTAATATATAATATGTTGACAATAAAGAAGTGTGATATAATACTAGTTGAAAATATAAATATTAATGTCAACAAAAAGTAATTAAATAATAATTAAGGTAAAATTAAAAAATTTAATACATAATAAATTATTTTATTTAATTTTTATTAAATTATAATACTAATATTTAAATTTAATTAAATAAAAGTATATATTAACTATTTTAAAACTATTAAAGCGAGCTATTATTTATTTATCAGTTGCATAAATTTAATAATTGTTAATGTTTATTTTGTATTTCTTGAAATATTAGAACATTTAAAATATATTATTAGAAGTAATGAATTTACACAAAATAAATTAGCTTCTTCAATAAACAAAAAAATTGATAAATATTAGATTTATATAGATAAACTAACCTTAGTATTTACAGTTCTTGATTTTTGGATTAAACTATTTCTTTTTAAAATTGGAATATCAATAGCTAAAGCTATTTCTATAATAATTTTTTTATTAGTAGAATATCATATAATAATTTTTAAAAACTGTGAAGTTAAAAAAAAAATAATTATATTAATACTTTTAAAAGTTAAAAAAATAACATGTAATTACAATAATACTTTTCAATTCTTTTCTATAATATTAACTAATAGTTCTACTACATAATTTACAGGATTATCTTTAGTAACTTCAAATGATTAAATAGATATTTAGCATCACAAGTTGATGAAAATGTAAAACTATTTCTTTAGTAACAAATACATAAATATGAATATTCTATTTTAGCATTAATATTTTATAATTTTTTTTATTAAACAACAAGTGTTGCATATGAGTAGGCTTTTCTATAATAGGAAATACTATTACTAAATCAAGAAATTGTATTCATCTAAAAATAATTTGAATAATATTATATGCAAAATTATCAATTAAGAATGGAATAGGAATATTAAAAAAAAGTATAGTTAGTTTAAACTTTTAATATAAAATTTTAAACAATAATATTATTGATTTACTTTACCTTTTTTTATATGTTTTTATTTTTTTTTGCTTTTAATTTAGCTATTTAGTATAGTAAAAAAATTTATGATGAAATCATTCTTTCCTATTTATAATTTTCTTTTTCTTTTTCTTGATCTTTATTTTTTGATTACTTTTAAACTTTATTTAAAGTTTTATAAGTATTTTTTTTGAAAATATATTAAATATAGAGTGAGTATAATCATCTTTTGTAAATTTGATGAATCATTATCAAATGATTTAATTTTACTATTAGTAATAAATTATAATAATTTGAAATAATATTTATATATTATAATTTAGATAAACATTTCTTAATAATATTAGAATTATTAGATATAAGAAATTAAAATGTTAGAATTTACTTTCAAAAGTTTTATTTGGATCTAAAAACTAAGAATAATAAAAATTAATTAGTATTTTAGATACTTTAACAGATTATCTTCTTGCAAATTTGTGTAATACTTAAAATTTATAAGATAATTGATTAATTTTTATATGTTAATTTCAACTAGCAAAAATTAGAATAGTTTTTATAGATAAGATAATTAAATAAAAAAAAATAATTTTAATAGATAAAGTTTTATTTTATTTAATCTACAATTATTATTATTGATAATCTATTAAAAAAATTATCAAAAATAAAGTTTTCAAATCAGTTTAGAATTGATCATGTAATCAGTTTGAACTGATTATTTTTTTCTTTTTTTTTATTATATAATTACCTACTATTTGTTTTTTTATGTTTATCATCTTTTTTTTTACTTTTTTTTCTTTGTAACTTATTTTTGCTTATTAATAAAAAAATTATTTAGAATTTAATATATCAGTAATATTTAATCAAGTATTTTATTTTACAAATTTTTTTTTCAGTTTGTTATATTACATTATTTTTAAAATTATATACTTTAATAAGCTTAAAAAATTTAATCAATAATCATTTTATATTGTTTTAATTTAATCGTTTTTAATTCAAACTAAAAATTTGAATACAGAAACTCAAAAAAATCAATAATATTAATTTAATATCAAATTAATATTGTTACTATAATCTGACATCATAGTGAAAAACTGAAAGTTAAGCATTAAATTTATAATCACTAAGTACTGAAGCTAATATGTTAATCACTAAATTACTGTATTATGTATTTACTTATATTCTGTAAATAATTTGATCATTATCTAAAAATTTTAAATATTAGGATTATGATTATCAGAATGATATTTCATATTATTTTTCTTTTAATTTAAAGAATTTCTGATTTAATCATAAATTAATTTTGGATGAATCTCAAATAAATATCTAAGAATCTTTGAAGAATCTATTACTATAAAAAGATAATTTTCAAATGTATTCGAATATATTAATCATAAAATAAATTAATTAATTAAGATATAAATTTTTCATATAATAAAATTTTTTTAATATTTTGCATTCATGATATATTCTTTTTTTAAAAAATATTACTTGATCTAAACAAAAAGAACAAAAATAAAATTTTCTAAGTTGGAATACAATAATACACAAGAAATGAAAGAATGTTTATCAATTAAATAAATTTTAATCTTTTAATAATACAAATAAAAAAAAATGTTGACTAAAATTATATGTATTTTAATTTATTAATTATTATATACATATAATACATATAATATAAAAATAATTATAAACTTGATCTTAATAAATTAAAATCTTATTTATTATTAGAGATGCAATTCTATACTATATCTGATTTCTATTAATAATTAAGAATATTAACGAGATTTTTTTTTTTTATTATTTAGATAAATAAAGATATATATTAATTAACATTTTTTTTCCATATACAATTATTACCTTAGATAAAAACCCTATTATGTTTAAAAGTTCATTTATAAAAATTAAATAATTATATATCCCTCTACTCTTTATTTGCTATTATACAATGTCTATAACATTTTTAATGTTTATAATTACAAAATAATATTTTGTGAGAAGAGTTAATATACACATAAAAGTCGTTTATTTGTTTAATCATTTCTTGAAGAGCCAGGTATTGCATATTGTCCTAAAAGTTCATTTTTAACGGATAATTTTTCAATCCAATCTGTCATTGTATCTACTGATGTTTTATGGGCATTTTTTTCTTCTGCCAACTTTTCCTAATATAAAATAATAACGTTATCAACAAAATATATATATATTTTTAATAAAAAATTTATTTGGACAATTTTATAATCATTTTACCTTGATATTATCTAATTCCTTTTGTAACTTAGAAATATCTTCATCAACTCGCGACTTTTCATTTTCAGCATCTATCAACTTAGCTTTCATAATCTTTAAACCTTCATAAAATCGAACAGCTTTACTATCTGCCATTTGCACCTATCAATATAAAGGGTAGCATGTTTATAAAAATACTTGAACCTTTTTTATTTTAAAAAAAAAGAAAAAGAATTTAACAATTCATCACTAACCTTCTCGTTTAATTGTTTTATTTGAAATTGATAATTATTCTTGATTAGTTCTTCGCGTTGTTTGGCATCGTCTTCAGTTTTCCGCTAAAAATAAAGTTAAATCAAACAAGAAACTTCAATATTATAAATTATAAAAAAATTTACCTTTTCAATGATTAATATAAATTACTCACGCTCATATCATTGCGTCCTAAAGCGAGGAAACGTGCTGTTCCGTTACTGGTTTCATTATCATCATCCTGGATAGATTTACCACAATTCTTACACAATCCATTTGATTCATCATCTTGACCAACAGTTAATTCCTCTTTTATAGGTAAATAAACAAATACATCTGACTAAATATAAAAAGATATATTTCTTATAAATTTTAAATTCCAAACATAATGCGATGCAATTCAAAGTATCAAATACTGTAGAAGTGCTACCTCTTCTTCACTTTCACCTTCTCCAAATACTAATTCAGGAGTTCCGTCTCCCTTTACGTTTGATTCCTTTTGGAATGAGTCGTTTTGTGACGTTGGCTTCGATTTAGATTCTAAATTCATTGTACAAAGCGTCAATGCTAATCTCAGTATTTTATAAGTGCCTTTATTTGAAAATAACGTACCATCGAGCTCATTTAAATATAATTTAGAATTACCAATACCGTCATCCAATTTAGTACTACTTTTTGCTGAGAATGGCTTAGAATGAACTTGTTCATTATCTAGATTCTGTGAACAATCATTTTGTAATTGGCCCATTTCCGATGCAATACCATCGGAGGTTAACTAAAATAATAGATATATATGCTATTTAATTTGTCATAATTAATTAATATTCAGACCACAAGAAAAAATATATATTGTTACATTTTCCAATTCTTCCTTTAGAGCGGAAATTTCTTTTTCTAACGCTGCGACTTTATTTGAGCTGTTTTCATTAGTTTTGATGAGTAATTCTTTATCCGATGTTAATTCAGTTATTCGACCTGAACATTTATAATAAGCAACGATTCCGTAATAGCTGTTATTATTATTATATTTATGCATAAATGAACTATATTGAAAACATTATACATACTTTGAGCAAAAGCTAATTTAACCGCAAAAATATGCAAATTTTGTTGCCATGCTAGACTTGCATTTTTTACTTTAACACTTAATTCGTAGGATGAATCTGGCTAAAAAATTTTAGGGAAAAAAAATTAGAATAAAATAAAAAAAAATTTTTTTTTTTTACCCATTCACAAAATAACTCTTACATCATCTTTAAATGCATTCAAATATTCTCTAGTGTTGGATTGTAATTTCTTAAAGCTTGCAATTATCTCGTTAGATTCAGAATCAAAATTTTCACTTAAAGCCTAATTTGATCGTAAACAGAGTAAACGTAAACGGATTAAATAAACTATAATACATATAAAGTATCACTCATTTTACTCTAACATTACTAACATTAAATTGTTCAGATTGAGTCTCATCTGCTAAGCCAAGATTAATTGAAAGAGTTTGTCTGAGTGCAATTAACTCAAAACGCAATGCATCATCACCTTCTCTCAATTTTTGTTCATTTTTTTCCATAAGGGCCTTCGTTCTATAATTTCAAAAGGTCGATCGTTATACAAAAGAAGAACACTGATTTAGGAGATTTATGATATACATACATTCGTAGTTCTGCCCTTGTCTGATCTAATTCAACCTCAACATCTCTTTTTTCTTGACGCATTTTACTTAGAGCCTCTTCACTTGCTTGGTGTGATCTTGTCAATTCCATCTAAATTTGATGAGATAAAATTTTTTGATTATAATTTAAACGAAATATATATTTCATCATAATATTCCGAATAAATTCATTAAATCTACCTGAAGCTCTTCGGTCTTATTCTCAAAATCAGATATTTTGGTTTGAAGAACATTAACGTGCTGAGTGTACAAACTGTTCACTTCGAAAAGTTCTTTATGTAATTTTTCTGCATCATTAAATAAAATCAAATTAAATATCTCTCTATTATAACCAATGCACGGATAATTACACATATATATATCATGAATTAAAATTGTACCATTTTCTTCGATCTTTAGAGATAATTCTTTTGAGGTAATTTCGAGGTTAGCCTTTGACTTTTCAAGTTCTTTCTTCGCTGAACCCAACAACCAAGGAGACATCCTCTAGTTGATGAATAAAAAAGGAATGAACAACGTTTGATAAAATAATATAAATTAGGACAATTAAAAATCTATTTCTTACCGAATTTCCTGAATCCTGTAAACTTTCAATACGTTTGGTCAAACGTTGGTTGTGAAAAGTTAAAAGATCAAGTTGTTGGATTGACTACATTATAGTTTTTGGGACAAGAATTAATTAAAGGTCTTACACTATTTGCATGATTAACAATAATTATTAAGAATTAATCTAATAACGCACTGATCGCAACTTCTGTTCTTTGGTTTTACATTCATCTTGCAACGTATTTTTTTCCGATTGTTCCTATATAAAATCCACGAATTAGGGAATTTCTCACTAAAACCAGCTTAATTCTTTCATCTTATCAAACCTTTATAACGGCCTTTTTAAGGACTGAATGCTGTGCTTTTATTCTAAATAAACGGTAAAATTAGATGCAAGGAAGAATTCATTGAGGAAGAACTTCCAAGATATCACTTACCGAGAGAATTCTAAGAATAATTTCTGATATTTTTCTGCCAATTCTTCAGCAGAAGTGGCACCTACTAAACGAGTATTTACAGCACGAAAAGTTGAGAGGGAAAAAAAGTTAGAAAACCTTATTTTTAAGAACAGTACCAGCGAGTACAGATAAAAGTAGAACCTGACGACTGAAGTGAAGTGGAAGTGGATAATCGATCGCTATTCATTGCGAAGTTTTATTATGGTAAATTTTTTTAACGATAAAAAAAAAAGAAAGGGTAGGTATTAAGTAAAGTGTGAGAGTATATCAGAGAATTATAATGATCCAATACGTTTGACGAATGAACCGCAGTATCATGTGCTGACTCACATGAGCAAGCAAATTGGTCAATTTCTACTCGTTATCTATGACTTTTGGTGGGTAAACAAAATTTGCCTTTAACAATCGAAATATTTGTATATAAGCATATAATGAAACAGGTTTACTTTTTTTCAGCCTTATTCAAACAAAGGCGAAACCCAAAAAAAAAATTTTTTTTCACAAGCTTCGTGACTTTTTTTAAACAATGGTTGTTTTGTTCTTAAAGGGTGCTACAAAGTATTGTACAATCTCGAATGCGGTGATTTGATAACGGAAAAATGATAAAAATGATAAAAAGAAGTGTAATTACGGTATTTATTGATTGTATTAAATTTATGAAATCATTATAGTTTTTTATCTTTTGGTTTCTTAAAGATAACAATGTATCGATTCTGTATTCAAAAAGAGGAATTTTTAAGCTAAATTAGATGTAAAAGCAAGATTTTTCTTGATGGATTTTTACTATTTTTCATGACCATTGTCCCTTGCAGAAACACCACATCTAATACCAACCATATTGGACATTCACCGCAGTCATTGTGCTACCATCATAATTCTGCCGAAATTATGCGAGAATAGAGGTATGATGATATTTACCGGGAATTGTTTTTGTTTGTGATGAATAAATATTTGTATCTTACATGCATGTCAACTTTGTTGACATACACCTACTTTGAAAGTTTCATGGTTAAAGTTAAAAAAATGAATTTAATACGTTGTTGTGTATCTTTATATCTGGGATGACTACGTTGAAGATACGCGTTTATAGTCTTTGATTCTTGAAATTGAAAAATAAAAAAAAATAGTTAGCAGGGTCAATTATTTTCTTTAATATATCGCGTCTAAAAAATATGACCTTCGGCACGCTCGCCTTACCCTCGGAACATCACGTAGCGATTATTTTGACATGATCACGTGTAATTAATTAAATCTTCCCCCGTGTTCAAAAGATTTGCGATGATCCACCAATATCCTTTTCAACATCCGGTATAATCTGCATGAGACTTTTCGTATTTCAAGTATGTGTCAAGAATATCGGAAAAATTTGCAATTTGCGGATACTTTCAACGAATTTTTGTCATTTACAAGTTTTTAAACTATCAACCACCGATGATAGTTTGTTACGGTGGCACAAACAAAATTTTTTGGTGGTTGATCAACTTGATTTTTGTGTTCTGATCACTGAAATAAAATATATATATCCAAATTTTTTTTTTTATTTGAATAATCATTTTTAATAATGTCTGACAATGTTGCCCACGCTCTTAGCGGTATGTAATAATAATTTAAACGGATTATGATTGTTTTCTCTTTGCTCTACCTCATTTTTGACTAATATTCTTTAATCTTTAGGTGCCGGTGGTGGTATCATAGCTATGATTTTGACTTATCCATTGATTACAGTTAGTTCTCGTCTTCAGGTGCAAAAAGACACAAAAGGAATCGATGCATATAAAGTAAATTATTATTCATGATATTCTGTTCATTTGAAGATTTTATTTTTATTAAGTTCAATTCATTAGGGAGGATGGGATGCCGCCGTCAAGATTTTTAATAATGAAGGCATTAAAGGGTTATACTCGTAAGGATTGCTCTTTTTAATAATATTATTTTGATTCATAAGTCGTTTCCTTATACAACATTTCTTATATTTTAATACAGAGGACTAAATTCTGCCATATTCGGGATTGCAGTGACAAATGGTATGTGCGTTCACGTATATATATATATATATATTATGTATTTACATTTGATTAATTCAATTTTCCGCATTAGGAATTTACTATTATTTTTATGAGACTACAAAAGCAATTTTTGAAAAAAGCAAACGTCCAATGTCGGTCGTGGAATCCATAATTGCTGGAACAATAGCCGGTTCGGCTACAGTCTTGGTCACAAATCCAATTTGGGTGGTGAATGTAAGTTCAATGAATAATATATATAAATATGTGTGTGTATTTCAATAATTTTATTAACTTGAATTATTTTAAGACTCGTATGACAACATGCAAAGTATCTTTGGATGAAGGTGAGGGAGAAAGAACAAAACCAAGAAAGTTGGGAACCATCGCGACGATCTTGAAAATTATCAACGAAGATGGGCTTAAAGCTTTCTGGCAAGGTGTCATCCCTGCCCTCATTTTAGTGACTAATCCAATTATCCAATACACCGTATTTGAACAATTAAAATCTCGAATAGAAAAAATGAAAAAGTTGGGAAATTTAGATTTTTTCCTATTGGGAGCCATTGGTAAACTTGTCGCTACCAGTTCCACTTATCCTTACATGTAAGTTCAATCAAAAAAATTTTTTTTTTTTTATGATTCATCATGTTAATATAACAATATTTATTTCTCACCTTTTCTTGTAATTGAATTTTTTTATGGTTGTAGCGTTATTAAATCACGCATGCAGTTACGTCAATCTTCACTAGAAAGTGCACGTTACAAGAATACATGGGATGGGCTTCAAAAGATTATTACAAATGAAGGTTATGGGGGACTTTATAAGGGGATCACATCAAAACTACTTCAATCTGTTTTAACGGCTGCATTTTTGTTTATGTACAAGGAGGTTTTGTTTAAGTACACCATTGCATTTTTGGCATTACGGAAGCGCGTTATCTAAAATTATCGATTTTGATCGGGCTGAGATTTTCATAAAAGCTCATACCAAAAAATTCAGGTTTGGTGACATAATCTACCCATTATGGTAATGTTCGTCATAACTAGACGAATTAAGAATAAATTAAACTATAATGAAATTTGCGAAATGGTTGGGGATATGATAATTTTAAGGAAGAGGAATTGCATTATCTCAACAAGCATTCATTCCCAATTTATAAATTCCATTGTTCATTGCTCATCGTTCAATGAGAAATCTGGAACACAAACAATGGATGGAATTTTTTTTTTATTCTCTTAAAATAAAATCAAATTTTTTTTAAAAAAAAGCGGCACCGGAATATGCGACGCTAAAGCGTGTGATCAAAAAAAAAAGGCTCATGAAATCAATTTTTTAACCGGAAATTGTATAAAGTTTAGAAATCATTTATGGTATGGATTAACGTGAATAAATATTAAATATTGCGTTATTATTATCTTTTATATACAGATGTTTTTTACTCACGATAAAAAGAACCGTACTACAGAATTTATACATAAATGGATAAACCGGGTCATATATAATATTGAAATCGCAATTAAAAATAAAATTAAATTTTTAATGATAAATAACAAAATACTTGTTAAATTTAATTTAAAAAATTTTTTTTCTTTTTGAATTACAAAAAAAGCCACAAGACCGTGCATAAAAAAGCATTTGATAGTTTTTCGATCACAAAAATCTGTCGTGTAACTTTGTAGATTCTTTACAATTTTGGGATGGGAGAAAGATTTATTATTCTGAAACAAAGTTGCCAAGGGAAAATGAATCAACGCTGGAAGAAGTTTGATGAACAATGACAAAAACAAACCATCAGAGTACGGAGGAGGCCAAAAGGACAAGCGATAAGGTTAAAATGCCGGAATAGTATGTAATCTCACATATAAATATATCGTGTCATATTTTTCTTTCACATACCAATCATTTGATAATCATTTTTTTTTTTGTTTTTACCAAATATTTACCATAGGATAAAAATAATGAAAAAAAATTGATTATATTATATTAGATCGTGAATTTATGCAGGATTAAATGTTTCGCGCATAACTATTAAGGAGACAAATATTATCGTACAGAATGAATGCCTTGTGTAAGATTGAAAAGTTTCAAACTCTTTTCGTCAAACTTGTCAAAATCAAAAAAAAAATAAGGTTCGTCGATGAACTTCCATTCTATTTTTCAAATCATGGCAATTTTTTTTTTCTTGCCTGGTAACTGTAAGATTAGAATCAAGATTTTTTTTCAAACAATCAGTAAACATTGAAACGTATATAGTAATTATTATGAAGATAAAAAGCAGGTTTTTTGAAATTGGTGAGATGTTTGACAGGGTTTCATTTGTGTAATTCGGGAATGTGGCGCATGGTATAAAATTTACTAAATTTAATTACCTATTATTAATATACATATATATTATGTATACTACAATGTAAATTTCGGATAAAAATTTGCCGGAACCAATCTTATTATTTCGGTCACAAAAAAAAAGCTTTTACTGAAAAATCAAAACTTTAGCAAATTAAGGTCTTTAGCTTTTCCACACGTTCACGCATTCACGCATGAATCTTTATACATTATACAACATTCCACAATCAGGTTCTTTATAACAAATGCAATGTTACATGACAAACCTTATATCATCTTAATTACAATTACGATGATATCGAAAGGTGCGCGCACCAAAAAAGTCGTGTTTCTCTTATCTGATATCATTCTACGGACAAAGGTCGGATTAGTACGAGAGCTCTGGTTTGTTCCTTGAGGATTAAAACACGTGACATGAGCCCATTGGACGAATACAACCTGTTTATGAAGCGTAACTCTTTAACCTGTTATTCTAATTGAATGCATTTGTTGAAAAGTTTTTTGATTTCTTCTCGTTGTGTTACTATAGAATTACCTTTTCGGTAAATGCTCATAGGTATCGTACCTTTTTTTGAAATATTTCTCCGATAAGTTCAATAGAATCTCATTTTTCTGTAGATGCATATCGGGAGTGAAATCATTTATTTGTTCCTGTTCCTGTATAGAATATTATCTTAGATTTATCAATAATCAGTATAATAAAACTCACATAAATTATTATGCAATTCCCTTTAAATAATGTACGATACAAAATAAATGATGTTATTAAAAGCATCATTTGGTCATTGAACCCAGAAAAAGCAATCAGTCAAACTTTTTTGAACGGATTCCCTGTGATGCAGGTACCAAGAACAAAAAAAAAAAAAAAAAATACCACCCCGTTTTATGCATATATGGTCGTGTAACCTTGCTTTTTTCGTTACCCCACAGAAAAAAAAAATTTCAATTATTTACATTTTAAAGACAACAAAAAATCATCATCTTTAAAGATATTCTCATGTAGAGCAATAATCCAGAAGTGGGAATGTGGGTTATGTCTTTGTTATGATCTTGTCTTTATTTTTCAATTCTTCGCTTTTTGTTTTGCTTTTCAGTCGGTTTAATGACTCTGCGTTGGTCCTATCGCCAAACCAGTACACAATTATAACTCATCCAGGTTTAGTAAATAAAAAACCTGTTTGCGCTTATTTGTCAGTTCATTTATTTGTGTCTGCAAAAGAAAACAAAAAAAAATTTTTTTTTAAATAAAAAGGACTATTATCCCACATCCTCTCCTCCCGCGCTCTTTGCAGCATTCTCTTAATCGTTTGTGTCGCCCAAAATTTTTTAAAAAATCATTTTCTTTGACAATCCCAAGTAAACAAATATCTTTTTTTTATATATATATATATATTAATTATATTGTATTTTTGTGTATATCGTCAGGTGATATTTATATTGCCGTACTGTAAAGGCAATATTTTCTAACGGTTAGTCAGAAAAAAAAAAATTTTTTTTTTTTTTTTTACGTTATCGCCGACCATTACTTTATTTAATATATTATTTACATTATTACATATTTAGTATAAACTCAAATAGGTTCACGTACAAACTATTAAAGTACTACTTGCTACGCATACAACTGAATAACAACAAAACATTCGTCATCAAATAACAACACAATAAATTTGCTCCATCATTATCCGAATCAACAACAATTCATTTTTTCCCTTTTTCCCGACTGTTAGTTATAAATACTTCACTTTAGTTATCGTATTTTTTAGGTTTGTGTAGTTCTTTTTTTGAATCCGAGTTTACAATTTGTTAATGTCGCCGGTTTGGAATAAAAATCTATAAGATATAAAGCATAAAGGTAAAATGAATTTTTTTTTTTATAAAAATATGTGTGCTCCCTGGAAAACTAACAAATTTTCTTCCTTAAATGAATTGATTTGAATCTTTTCGGTTATTATCTATGGTTGTTTATCTTACCTTTATTTTAAATATTTTAAATCGAAATTTATTATAAATACCTCACCTTGCCTTTTTGACGGTTATCATTTCAACTTGGGGGGTTATTTTTTATTATATTATTTATATAAACCGCAAAAAAAAAAAAACAAACAAAAACAAAATATTTTTTTCTCTCCTTCCCTTTTAAATATATTTATTCTATCACTCGCTTTCTTATTATGAAATCCTTTTATAACTTTTCGTCTCTTGATTCCTCGTACAATCATTTCTCACTTCAACATCAATTAAATCAACCATATCAACAAGTTACACCTATAACGTTGACTCAAACAAGTGATTCTAATTCTTTTGATTCTCCACCTTCTCCTCCCTCTCCTAGAAAAGCAGTTGCATTAGCTTACGCTCAACAACAAGTCTTCAATAATAGTTCGCCATATCATAAAGTCTTTCAATCACCACAAGAACAAATTCATCAACCAGAAATTTATATTCCCGCTACTGATTACCCTTCTCCTTGCGTAGACTCTTACGATTCGGCTGAACATATCAACTTGAACAACGGAATGATGACAGAGAGTACTAGTCAAACTGCAACTTCTTCTCCCCCATCTTTCTCTGACTTGCATGATACCAAACCGGTGACCATTAGTGGAGGACATGGAGGACACGGAGGACACGGAAGTCACGAAACATATCCTACTACTCCTACAACGTATGTTTAATATTTATAAGTGGCAAAAAAAAGGGGGATCAAGTCTCGGTACAACGGGAGATCAAATGCGTCTCATGATCATCGCATTCTTTACAACAATTAACTTTTTCTCTAATTGTTCGGTTAGATATGCTTCAGCTTCGTATCCCGCATCTACAGCACCAACCACTACGGCTTACCTAACCCCAGGAAATGGTAAGCGTCACGCAACTTTTATTCTTTGCATCGTATTTTTTTCAAAACTTTCGCTAATTTAAAAAAAAAAATTTTTCTTTTTTAATCATTTTATAGAAGCTACTACAGGTGATGCAAATTCCGAAAATTGGAGTGGGTCATCCCCATTCCCTTTCGGTTCTTATCATTCCGGAAAACAACCAAAAGGTTTTGATGATAGGGCTATAGATCCCACTTTCTTTAGTGATCCTAGTATGATAAAACCTAACGGTCCAAATAATGCTTCTCCGATGAATTATTACGGACAAGCTCCTGTAGGTTATGATCGAAATGGTATGCCACATCACGGGACCGGTTTTCCTCCAGGAATGCCACCAACGCCACAAGATTATCCTATGACGATGGCTGCAAGATACTCCAATGGAAGCATGGGTTTACCATCTGCCTCAAATGGAAACGGTTCTCCAAAGTCATCAGCAGGACAACAGAGACCTTCATCTGTACCCACACCTCAAGCTATGATGACCACCTTTAGTTCGAAAACCGTATCGTCCACTCCCAAGAGGTACAAGTGCAACATCTGTCAGAAAAGATTCACTAGACCAAGTTCTTTGCAGACACACATGTACAGTCACACCGGAGAGAAGCGTGCGTATTTGATGCATTTGTTTTATTGATCACGCGTTTTCAGCGTAAAATCTTTTCCATTTTGGTTTGATCATCACGTTTCTCAAAATGTCCAAAAAAAAAGATCTTTTTCCATTAATTTATTAATTTGAAATGTTTTATGACCCAATTACAAATTTCTAATCACAATTCGATCACGAAAATAATTATTTCATCATTAATTTTTTTTTCTTAATTTAGCCTTTAAATGCCCAATCGAAGGATGTGGTCGTCATTTTTCGGTTGTTAGTAACCTTCGTCGCCATCAAAAGATTCACTCGAGTAGTGTGAGTTCTTTAATTATTTGGCCAAAAGATTTTTTTTTTTCACTTAAGTTGATTTCAAATGGGATAATAATTGAAACATCTTTACATTTAGCGTTAAGCATTTTTCCCTAGCCATAACCGCAAGTATCACAACAATAAAGAATCAAACGCGAATTTAAGCAAATAAAAATCAATCAACGTCTATTTTGACTGATTTATTATTGCACAAAAAACGAAGACGATGGTAGTCCCATAATTTCATTAATCAAAAATATAAAATATAACGTAATCAACAAATCCTTTGCGGTTTTATTTTTTTTATTTTTTTTTCTTTTCACATTTCATTTACTAACCTCTTTGTATATGAGTTTGTTTGTATGTAATTCGTCAAAAAAAAAAAAAAAAAACAAATATAGAGAAAGATTGGTCAATTTCAAAACCAAAACCCCCCAAAAAGGGCTAAAAAAAAAAGTTAACAAGCAATTACACTTTTTTGTTTCGTCATTACTTGTTTACACAAAAAAAATTTTTACTTTTATTTTTTAATCACGTATAAACCAACATTCCATGTAAAAATGAGTTTTTTTTTTTTTAATTTTTTTTTCAAAATATGATTTTTATTTTCATGATACTAGTTTTTTTTTATTTTAATATATATTTTTATATATATATATTTTTTACATAAATTGATTCCCTTTCTCTATTATTATGTCGGGATTCGAAAAAAAATTTCCTTATCTGTACAGTTTTTCATTTATTATTTACATTTCATTTAGCTTAAATTATTTTTCTTTTCCTTTCAATTTAAAAGAAATACGCAAAAAAAAAGATTAGTGTATAAGCATACACGATTATTTAAAGTCGAGAATTGAGAGATTTTTTTTTTTTTTTTTATATTATAGTTTTATAAATAACGGTTAATTACGGATTTATATTTTATATAGTATATAGTATATACATTTAAAAAAATTCAATTAAAAAATAATTTTATGAACAAAATCAAAAAATTATACCCTTTTTCTTTCGGTTTAAAATTGATTATAATATAATCATCGTGTTTTTTTATTTAGGCGGATTTTATATTATAAATTTCGCAAGTTTTAGATTTTTAATAAGATTTTACCTTTATATAGTATTTAATTATTAAATATAGTTATATAATAAAAATTAATTTATATTTAATAAAATTTATCATATCTAATATTATAAGGGAGGTTTGCTAGGAAAATGGGGCTCTGAGCATTTTTTATTAAAATTTTAATATTTATAGCATTTTAACATGATCAAAAATTAAAATGCAATAAAAATTAAAATTTTAATAAAAAATGCTCAAAGCTTCATTTTTCTAGAAAACCTCCCATATTTAATTATTTTTATAAAATTAGTATTTTTTTGAAATTTTTTTTTTATTCTAATTTATTCAATATATTATTATTAAATAATAACAAATAGTTTATTTTAATTTATTAATTTATAAATATAAAAATTATAATATAAAAATATATTTAATTTTTTCATTAAAATTCTATAATATTAATATTAAAAATCTTAAATAATTTGTATTAAAATTAGTTTTAAACTATATAATTAATTATTATATTTAATTTTATCATTATATTTTAGTAATAAATAATCTTATATTAATAATATTTAAATTTTAATAGAAAAAACTAATTTTAATTATATACAGTTTACTTAAAGTTAGTGATTTGATCAATCAGCCTTTTATTATCCCTTAAATCATAGAATTTTGCAAGTAAATTTGTCTGCTTATTTACTATAAATTCTCTTTTGATTTACTTTTATAAATAATTAATATTTTTTAAAATTATTTTTTTTAAATTAATTTTATAAATATATATTAAATTATAGCAAGTTTTATTTTTTAATTATATATTAAAAAATTTAAGGTTGCTTAAAAACTAAAATTTGTAATTTTTAAAAAAAAAATTTATATTAAAAAATTTCATAATTAATCTATAATAAACTTTTTAGAATTTATTTTTAACTATATAATTTATAATAAAATATTATAAAATTATTTATAAAGTAAAACTTTTATTATTATAATTTTTATAATTTATTAAGAAACTATATGACTTTAATTAATGATAAAGTGATTTAATTAGCATGCAAACATACAAATTTTTAAAGAATTTTTTAAAAAATTTATTATAAGAAATTGTTTTAAACTTAATTTTAAGATTAGATTATTTAAAACCTTTTAAAAACTTAAATATTTATTAATAAAATTGATAAAAAATATATTAAACTATATTTTTTTATATAATAATAATATTATAAAATTAATATTTTATATTTTATAAAGAAATTAATGCTTTTTTTTTAATTTTGCAGGCAAATTTGCTTGTATTATAGTTTAAGAGATAAGAAAATTCATTATTACTAAATAAAATTATTCAATATAATATAATGAATTAATTAGTATATTAAATTTTAATTAATTTAATTATTTAATTACTGATTTCATTATATAATATCTAATAATTTTAAAAGCATATTTTATATAAATTGATTTATAAATTTACAGATTACAAATGTATTTAAATCATAACATCATTTATTATTGTATTGTTAACGTGCGATTTTAGTGGATCGCTATAGTTAAACGAGGTGTTCGAGAGTTATTTCTTTTTAATGTACGTAGTAATCTACTGATTTATTCCTACGTTCTGGATTTATAATTGGTTCCACCTAAATGTATTTAATTGTAACTCACTAAGACTAGTGTATTTCCAAAGATTCACAACGACTGTTATTGTCACGAAGGCCTAACTGTTACCTTAATTCACGAAGATTTATACAATCACTCAGGTTTATAAGATCACTCAGATATACAATGTCACTCAGACAACGATATATAATATCATGCAGATGTATAATAATAATGAGGTAGTTTATTGATAATAATAAGAAGAAAAATAAGAAGTAAAGAAATAAGAAATAAAAGAAAAAGGTAAAGAAAATAAGAAAGAAGATTTCACTAAGATCAAAGAGCACACAGCTATTCAAAGGTTTCTAAGAGAATTATTGCATACAGCCGAGTTGAATTCTGTCTTTCTACAAGT
>CAMKVN010001119.1:0-20700 GCA_946474995.1 Funneliformis geosporum | reverse complement strand
TATTTTTTGTTAGAAAAAAAAGATAATAAACTATTTTTTTAAAAAATCGCGCAAACTTATTTCCAGGTAGTGTATATGTCAAATATGTCTAATATATCTTGTTTGTCGATCATGTCAGATATATCATATATGTCAGACATGTCAGAAATATCAGATTTGTTAAATTTGTTAGATTTGTCGATCATCTGCGTCATATAAGTCCTATCATAATTATTTAGCAAGATTGCAGCTGGTTTTTTGTATATTTTATTTGTAACTCTTGAGAAATTTCATAAAAATTATGCTTTTTATTTAATACTTATAAGAATTAGTCAAATAAGACCAATTCATTTTATGATAGATAAAATACAATGTATAATTAAATAAGAATATTTTCGTAAGTAATAAATAATTTTAGTATCTTTAAAATTTTTTTTAATTGACTATAAAATGTTTTATCTTTATTTTTATTTACTTTTTTATTATAGAAAAGCATAGAAAAATTTGGGTTTATTCAAGAAATTATTTTCTTTATCTCTTCTTATGATGTATTATATGTTCAATTAATGAAGCCAGAAAGATATAATAAATTATGAATATTAAAGTTAACAATTTTAATATTATTAAAAGTTCTTCTTTTATTCATTTTGAAATTACCTTTGAAGTTCAAGCTAAAAGTTCTAAAGAAAAAAATATTAATAAAATTTATGAACAAATTCAAAAAATTGGAAATGAATATCATATTATATATTATGCTTCATTAATAAGTTATGAAAAGTATTAGAATCAATTAGAATTAAACTTGAATCTATTTCTTGAATATATATCATAGTAAATTAAAAAGTGTGGTAAGATATCAATCAATTATATGTTGAAAAGCAAGTTTAACTCAGGTTATGATTACAACAAATGTTTTTGGATTAGTAATTAATATATCTAATATGTGTTTAATAGAACTTCTAATGAGTTAAGTTGACTTATAGGTCAAATGAATCAACTTAAGTTTGAGTTGAGTCAAGTCAAAAATTTTCTGACTCATTTGATTTAAGTTGAGTTATTAGTTGAGTCAAGTTAATAAATTGACTTAATTCATTTTAACTTAGTTAATGAAAATCATGTTTTATATGATTTGATATTACATAAATTGCCATTTTAGAAAATTTGTATAATATTTTTTTGGTGATTTTCCAATTTTTCAACAGCCTAAATTTTCTTTTTAGAAATTTATGCAACTGTATATTCATATTTGAAATTTTGTGTAACTTATTTTGGTGATAAAATACAATCCAAAATTTTGGAAAATATACCAGTTACAAAGCTTAAAATAAATATTTTTAACACATTTTCTTGAATATCTCAGTATTTAATTATCCATTAAAAATGTAACATATAT
This sequence comes from Funneliformis geosporum, assembly GCA_946474995.1. NCBI lineage: Eukaryota > Fungi > Glomeromycota > Glomeromycetes > Glomerales > Glomeraceae > Funneliformis > Funneliformis geosporum. Next base: position 19,328 of record CAMKVN010001119.1, on the reverse strand, counting down.
TGTTTTGATGAGTACATCTTGACAAACATAATGATGCAGATTTCATGAAATTTTGATCAGTAAATCATTAGATAATAACCTTTGAAACTTTAATATAATTTTTATTATTTTATTATTTATATAATCAAAAAATATATTGATGGGATTTTTATTTGACTTAAATTATGTTGAGTTAAATTTAAATATAACTTAAGTCAAGTTAAGTTAAAGTTTTAATTCAACTTGACTCAATTTTTTTGAGTTGAGTTAAGTTATCTTTAAAACTCAACTCGGCTGACTCATTAGGATCTCTATCGCTTAGTAATTCATTATACTTTTTTATTCAGTTTAGGTAATTATTATATTATTTATTAAAATTCAAATAGTTTATAATAATTATTAATATTTTATTTTTAGGAAATTTTATTCAAGGAGATAAAAGAGTAGAATATGATAGAAGGAAAGCAAAACATATTATTTATTACTCATAACAAGATATTAAAACTGTATATAGAATTATTACAGGAGACCAAGAAGGGTTTTTGACCATTTTTTTTTTAATATTAATTCTAAACTGATATTATTTCATTTTGTTTAATTTAGTTTAACAAATTATATAATTTAAAATACAGAATATTAAGAGTATTTTGAAGAAAGACAAAAAAAAATTTTTTAGAAATAATGTTTTTTTATGAATCATAATATGAGTGCCATCAAAAATTACTTATGTAATACTATTCTTGAACTGATAATGAAGAAAAAGTCTTACCTTGCAAAAGGTATGATAATTATTTACATTATCAAAACTACTGTCCAATAACTTAAAATATTTGTCAAGATGTTTTATATATATTGCAAGTTGTTAATACAGTTACTAATTATATAAAAAATAATAATGAAAATACAATCTGTGATAACATTATTAAAGTTTTTTGTAAATCAAAAAATACGTCAATTATAAAAAAAAAAACTAAATTAATTAGATGTTTATAAAAAAAATTATACAGTAACTGTATTTTTAAAAAACAAGAAGAAATTACATACTTACTTAAAGATCTTATTATTCATAGTTTGGTCAAAGTTTTTTTCAAACTTAATAAGCCAACTCCTCCTACTTCTCAAATAAATTGTAATCTTATTTACACAATGCTATTAAAAGGGTAAGTATAGAAAGTTAATTTTTTAGTGTTAAAAGTCGATAAAAATAATTTTTTTAACAAAAAAAATTTTTTAATCTAATAAAATAATGATTTTGATTGAATAACAGATTAAGTCAATAACTTATCTAATATTATATATTATCATCTAATCCTAAAATTTTTAGTTTATCATTTATATAATCTGATTGATAAATATACTCTATCCTTAATTAGAATAATAATGTATCATCCATTTAGAATGATTTTTTTTTTAATTAATAAATAAGAATAATGATATAATGTCTCTTTAGAAAATTTTTTAATTGTTCTTATTAAATGATCAATTTTCATCCTTTTAAGATAATTTTAATTATTTAATAAGAAAAGGTTATATTATTTATTATAAAGGTATAAAGGAATAATTTTTTTAATCCTTCTTATTAAATGATAATGTATTATTCTAAAGTGATAATTTTTAATAGTTTTATAAGAATGATAATATGTCATTCCTTTAGGATGAATTTTTTTAATTATTCTTATTGAATAATTAATCTATCATTATTTTAGATAATTTTTTTAATCATTAAATAAGAATAATAATATATTATTTCTTTAGGATGATTTTTTAATCATTCTTATTAAATAATTAATTTTTATTTCTTTGAGATAACTTTTTTGATTATTTTTATTGAACATTATTCTATTATTCTAAAGGGATGATTTATACCATCTGATTAAAATAATATTGAAACATTCAATTTGAATGATTATTTTTATCATTCTAAATAAAATGATTATATAGTGAACTTTTGATATAATGAATCCTAGAGTTTAGATTTTAGCTGATTCACTATAGTAAGATTAAGATTCCTTAAAATTGAATTAAATCAAATTGAATCAAATATTTGTCAAATAAAATAAAATCAAATATTTGATTGAATCAAATTGAATATAAAAAAATTTTTTAATTTTTATAATGATATATATATTAAAATAAAATTATTCTAAAGTTTTAATTAAGAAAATTATTAATAATTGCACTAAAAATTTCAAAAATAGCTTTAATAAAGTAAGTTTAATAATAGATGAATTTTTACTATTAAACTTAGTAAAATAACTCTGCAGTCCCAGTTTTACTAAGAAACTTAATAATAATCACTATTGCAGCTTCAGTTTACTAAAAAAACTTAATAATAACCGCTATTACAACTTCAGTTTTACTAAGAAAATTTAATAATAACTATTATCATTACTTCAGTTTTATTAAGAAAATTTAGTAATAACCGCTATCTTAACTTCATAACCATTTTATTAGTAAAAACATTTCAAAGTTGTGAATACATTTTTACTATTCAAATTTATGAAGGCATTTTTTACTATATTTCCTTAGTAAAATGTCTTTAAAGTTACGAAGGCAATTTTTATTATATTTGTCTTAATAAAATAATATCTCTAAAACTGTATAGGCATTTTTTATTATATTTCTTAGTAAAATAATGTTTCTGAAACTACAGAGGTATTTTTATTATTTTTTCTAATAAAATAATATTTTTGAAGCTATAAAATTATTTTTTACTATATTTTTCTTAGTAAATTAAGGCATTTTCAATATTATGAAAGCATATTTTGCTATATTTTCTTAGTAAAAGGCATTTTCGAAGCTATAAAGTCATTTTTTACTATAGGTTTCTTAGTAAAAGCTATATCTAAAGCTTTGGAAATGACTTTATTATTGATTTGGATCAAATTAAATATTTGAATACTTGATTTAAATTTGATCAAATTGAACCAAATATTAATTTAGATTTGATCAAATAAATTATTTTTTAATTTGAATCAAATCAATATAAATTTGAATTTATATTTAATTTGATTTTCAAATCAAATATTCAAATCAAATTGAATTGTGAAATCTTAAATAAGATATATTTAATATATTTGATAGGATTTCACAATTCAATTTGATATTTTGAATATTTGATTTGATTTGAATCAATAGTAAACTATCTCCAAAACTTCAAAGATAGTATTTACCAAGAAAACTATAGTAAAAATATCTCCAAAGCTTTAAAATGTTTTTTTACTAAGAAAATAATAGTAAAATATATCTTTACAGTTTTAAAAATGCCTTTTTTACTAAGAAAACATAGTAAAAAATACCTTTACGATTTTGAAGAAATTATTTTACTTAGAAATATGATAAAAATACCTTCACAGCTTTAAAGATATTATTTTACTAGTAAAAAATTTTTCTGCAGTTTTAGAGATATTATTTTACTAAGAATCTATAATAAAAATGTCTTCACAACTTCAGAAACATTTTTTATTAATAAAATATTTTCAAAGTTATAATAATAATTATTATTAAGTTTTTTTAGTAAAATCAAACTAAAATAGCGATAGTAGTTATTACTTGGTTTTTAGTAAATCTAAAGCTGCAGAATTATTTTACTAAGTTTTCTTAGTAAACTGAAATTTCTTAGTAAAACTGAAGCTGTGGAGTTATTTTATTGTTTTTCTTAGTAAAAATTTACCTGTTACTAAACTTATTTTATAAAAATTGTTTTTGAAATTTTTAGTATATATTACTAATGGTTCTCTTAATTAAAATAAAAGTTATTCTAAAGTTTTAATATATCATTATAAAATCAAAAAAATTTTTATATTTGATTTGATTTAATCAAATATTTGATTTGATAAATATTTGATTTAATTTGATTTGATTCAATTAAATTCAAATGAATTTAATTTGATTCAATTTTCAAATAGAATTCAATTTAATTCAATTCTATTTGAAAAAATCAAATCAAATTTAAATTGTTTCAATATTTGATTCAATTCAATTTTAAGGAACCCTAATATTTGATTTAAAATTTGCTATATCAAGGGTTCGATATATCAAGATTTGACTGTATTTATCATTCTAAATAAAATAATTATTTCTATTATTTTTTAGAAATAATTTTTATTGTTTCTTTAAATGATTTTCTATTTAGATGACTTTTGTATTATCTGATTAGACCAATCAGAATTTAATATTTAGCTCAACTTCAGTTGATCATAATTTAGATAGGTTGATTTAGGTTTAATTTTTAGCTAATTGATGATTATGTTTAATTGATAAATGATTGATAGATGATTTACTACATGTCTGAATTTTTGATTTTGACTAGTAAATCTTTATACTTTTTTCTCAAATTTCTTTTTCTTTTGGTTTTTATTTTTTTGATTTATTATTATTTAATAAAATGTAGATTTATTATAAGTTATAAGTATTCTTACTTTTGTATTTATGATAAATATATAATAGTTTCATATTTTTTACCTTTAAATATTGGATAATAAAGTTTTCATAAAAGATAAAAATTGCTTTCTATATTTTATTATATTAATTCTTTTATGATTATCAATATAAACTCCTTTTTTTTGTAAATATTATATTTCCAACACAAATTTTTTAACCATCTTTTTGCTGTTAATTTACTTATTTATTTATTATTGTTACTTTTTCCAATTTAACATTATTTATATAATTTGAAGTAAATTGGTTTGATCATAAATAAATATAAGTTTGAATTGCAATATCTTTATGAAGATATAAACTTTTTATTTTAAGATATTAATCTTTTATAAAACATAAAGAGATTTATTTTATTATCTTTGTTTAGCTTATTCTTTATTATAATGCATTTTATATTTTACTACCTATTCTTATCTAATTGCAACTAATTGACTTGTTTTACCAGCCTCTTTCACCTAATAAATATCAAAAAAAACATTGATAATGCTAATATTTTAATTTTTCTACATATGCTAAATCATTTACTATTAATTTTTGATCGATATTTTTGATATTATCATTAATTATTTCAGGTGAAGTATTTATAATTTTTTTGTTATTAATAAAATGTTAAGTTCATTTTCACTTTCTTCAGAAACTTTAACTCTTTTTCAGTGATTTTTTTTAAAAAAATCAGTTATTTTACTTGATTTTACTGCTATATTATCAAAACGTTCTGTATATTGGCAGATGATTATTTGATAATAAAGCATTTTTTTGTGTTTCAATCATTTCATTATATTTATTTTGCCACCATTCTGAAAAAAATTCATCCTTTCAAGAAATATTAGAATCTGAACTACTCAAGTTAAGTTATTATCAGAATTCGACTTATCACTAAAATTAACAATTTCATTAGCAGCTTTTTTTGCTAATAATGTTAAATAGACTTTTCTTTTATTATTTCTTCCCATCATTAAAAAAAATTTGGACTGAACAAAGTTTGGATCAGATCATTAGATTTTATATCAAATGTAGTTTATTAATCGTTATTATGTAAGTCACGTGAGCTTTTAGTAATGAAAATATGGTCATTTATGCGAAATATGTGAGATTATATTATAGAATAAGTAAATTATAAAAATAAAAAATTCAAGATTAATATACGGCCTTTATATATATAAAAATATAAATTTTACTAAGTCAATATTTAATTTTGACAGCAACTTATATGAGGCTAAACTCGGAGTTAGAATCTCTCCTGTGTGTCAACAAGTCTTGTAACTAAATGTGGTGTTCCGCAATTCATAAATTGCAAATGAGCACAGAAAAATACCTCAATATAAATATTTGGATTACATTACAGTAAGCAAACAATTTAAACTTTTTCACAAGTATTTATTATTATTAAAATATATAAATAAAATAAATACTGTAAAATTTGGATGGATTTAACATTAGCCGTTTTACCGAAGATTTTATCTCCGTTAAGGTTAGCCTAGTAAATGATTTCTTTTTTTTTTTTTGTACTCAGAAACACTGTAGATTTTTGCCAAATTATATAAAAGTAAACTGTAATGAAGTAATGTGGCTAATTCGATGATCAAAATTAATCTATAGATCGGAAAAAGAATTTTTTTTTTCTTTTGTTTATATAAAATTTAATGGAACCCCAAATGTGTCAAGGATTTTTACCTTAAACGTATAAATCAATCTGATAAATAATAAACAAACCTCATATGAGCTTTACATGAGTCGTGAGAATTTCACCTAAACCAAAAAAGTGTAAAAAAAAAATCTGATAAATACTACGTATCACAATACAATTCGTCATTCTATTCATCTGATTAAAAACCTGAATATGTCAACATCGGATCTGATAAGCCTTTTTTATTCCTGGTAAAATAATTTATTATACAGTACAATAAGATACAAAAAAGTACTTGACGAACTTTGAGCGAAATTTATCCCTAAATTTTATCCCTAAATTTTATTTTATATATAATCGTTACGAACCCTTCTTTCTGATTTTTTTTTTTTAAAAAAAAAGAAAAACTCGGCCAAAAATTAATAAATAATAAAAAAAGATAATATATATATTCATTTTTCCCTATAGAATAATATTGACTTTAATCCATTTTATAAAGACAAATATGAATAATAATAATCATGAATCATTAACAGATATCGAAGATGTGACGATAGAATCATGTGAAGGTTGTTCGGTACCTTGTTCAACGCATCAAGTTTATCCTTCTTACCTTAAAATTAACCAAGAATTACCACTTCAAGGAACAGTAAAACCTTTTTCGAAGCACGTACTTATATCTACGGGAAAAATCGATTGGCAAGCTCACATTGAAGATGAACATGAAAGTCTTGCATCTCATTTGGCAAAAGTTATAAACGGTGGAGATGATGGAGTCAAAAAAGAAAAAAAGGAAAAGAAAAAAGAGAAGAAAAATAAAACTAGAGTTACTAATGGAAGTGATCAAAAAAAAAATGAAACCATTGACAAAGGTTCAAAGAAACCAAAAATCCTTATCACAAATAGTAACAGGAAAAATGGAGATTACGATCCTTTAATCTCCAATGGAGATGATGTTTTACTTTTTCCAGATAATATTATTATTCGACATGTTTCACCAAAGCATGCAGCGGAATTTCGTAATCAATTTTTATGTAATAAATTCGGTCGTGGGGATGATGATTTAATTCAAAAGAATCCGTCACCTACGCTCCCGGTGACTTTTACGGTGGAAAAGATGCTATATAAGAGTGTGATCTTGATTTGTTCACATAAACGTCGAGATAAAAGATGTGGCGTTACAGCGCCTTTATTGAAAGATGAATTTGATAAAGTGTTAAAGAATAAAGGTCTGGATGTTGATAGTCGTGTTGATAATAAGGATGGTATAGCAGTTTACATGACAAGTCATATAGGAGGTAAATATACATTGTATTTTTTATTAATATTTGATTTAAATAATTAATTTCAAAACTTGCTATCACCTTTCTTAGGGCATAAATTTGCTGGGAATGTGATAGTTTATTGCGAAGGGAAAGGAATATGGTATGGACGGGTAACCCCTTGTCATGTAAATTTAATAATTGAAAAAACTGTGATCGAAGGAAGAATTATCAGAGATTTGTATCGTGGTGGTTTCGTTCAAGGTTGAAGGATTTTAACTTACCTTTCTTCCTTAAAATAAAACAAAAATATATATATATATATATAAATATAGACGGCATATATTTCGTTGTAGCTGCCTTAACCTGTTTTTTTTATATAATAAACACGAAACACATCTATTCTTAAACAAAATTAATCATGTAATTTGCATCATTATAACAAACATTCAATAAAGGTAAAAGAAAGATTTTGTGCGGAACGGCGTCATAAAAACCCTTGTTTCTTTATTGCATAACAATTTACATTTATCTTATCTGTAACTTAATTTGCTGGTTGCTGGATATAAAAAATATGTAAAATAAAAAATATATATAAAAGGTAAAATAGAAAAATATAGAGAATATAGAGAAAATGATAATGATAATAATAATCATCTTTTTGATTATTTCATATGGATAAGTATGTGTTTTCGATCTTATATTTAGAAGTGGATTTCCTTTAAAAAAAAAATTTATGAGTACTCAATAAATTGTTGGTCGAAGTAAAAGGAGTTGAAATTATGGTAGCAGACATGTCATTCTGTAAGCCATGGAATTAAAGAGCACATGGGAAGAAGTTAGAAAAGCTACTCCAGTGCATAATAAAAGACGCGTGTTAAACGGGTAAAAAAAAAAATTTTTACCCCGTCAAATCGAATTTCAGGATTGACACGAACTTAGTTAAAGGATTAACCTCGTTACTGATGCCATGACGATGACATTTAAAGCGAGAAAACGTGTCTCCCTCTAAAATTTAAAAAGTTAACAACAAATACGCTCAAATTTTTTCAATACATTCTTTGACATACCTCACGGGTTTAAACAATGCACTTATCCTGATCAAGATTAGTCACTCCTCAAAAGCTGCAAACGTTCTCTATTTACAAAGAGGAAAGTAGGTAAAATTTACGATAAATAAAATTTCTTTGACGAGTAATCTACAAAGAGCATTATTTTGATAGGTGGAAAAAAGGATAAGTGCGAAAAAAAAAAGAGTGGGAGAGAGGGTATATTTGGCGAGAGGCCCGCAGTGAATTCAAATCGTTTCAAGCACCCTTTTTATAGGATCGGATGGTATAAACTTGCGTAATCTAGTCATTAAAGCTTCCATAATGACATAAAGTTATCAGATTTACTTTTGATTGGATCGGAAGGAAAAGTAAAACTATGCATAAACTCTTCTGAAAAACTTTTTCTTTTACCTAAATCGGTATGTATTTTTCTATCAAACTGGTTCCCGAATGTAATAATCTGATAATCTGATAAAATTCTTACAAATAAAGGGGTGATTTTCATGCAAAACAATTCTTATCAGATTCGATAAAACTATAAAATTATTTATCAGATTTTTTTTTTTTCTAAATTATGTAAATTCCGGAATTCTATAAAAGTCCCTATTTTGTCATTATCAAAGCGTAATTACCTTGAAGTACAAGGAAAAATACGGGTGAAATAATATTTAGTGCAATATATAAATTAAACAATGTTTCTGCCGCTAACTATTATGTTTAATTGGTTAACGTTGCACATAAAAAAAAATCAATATTTACTTTATTAATAGTAAAAAAAAAATAAAAATATTCTCGATTAATTCATTCATTTCCGATGTCGCCACAGTTTCACACCGAGCAATTAATAGTTATCATTAGAAAGGAATTGATATTTTTAACTTTTTTTTTCTGATAAATAAGAGATATAAAAACTCCGCGAAAATGCATTAATCCGAGCCAACCTTAACGTATAATAAATAATTCACTTAAAATGATAGTCGTGTCTTTTTATAAAGCCTTTTTTCACCTTTATTGTATTATTATTTTGACAGCGTTAGTTTCGCCCACACCACTTTGGAATCAAAATCTCATTGAATCTCGCGCATCGGAGCCAAAAACAAATACTTTTAATCTCGTTTTAAAAAAGGTTAACCTCGCTCCAGATGGATTTACTCGTATTATGTCAACAATTAATGGGCAATATCCTGGACCGACCATAGAAGTCAATAAAGGAGACCGTATTGTAATGAACATTCGTAATGAGTTAGAGGATCCAACATGTAAAGTTGTCTATAATAATTTTTGCGTAGAATATTTGTCTGATTAATTCGTTTGTATCCAAAATAAATAAAAAAAAATTTCTAATTTAGCAATTCATGCTCACGGAATTTTTCAAAAAGGGACTCCATGGTAAATAATTTTAAGTTTTGTGTAACAATAAAGATCATCGACTAATAGACCGACTAATCTCGTAGGTTCGATGGGGTACCAGGGCAGGTGAGTTGATTTTCTACTTCGTTTATCAAAAACGTTCACCTTCCTTGATAACACGTGATTTCTTTTAGACCCAATGCGAGATACCAAGCGATTATGAATTTACTTATAATTTCACGGTTCCCGACCAAGTTGGCACTTATTGGTAGTAAGTATATTTCAAGTTTTTTTTAAGGGTCAATGCAAAAGCATTTGAATACTCACTATGATAATGTTCCTTTTAGCCATTCGCATGACTTAATGCAATATGTTGATGGAATTGTTGGCGCATTAAGTTAGTTTATAATTAATATTTTTTTTTTTTCGTTCCTTTATTTCTCTTTCTGATGATATTCAAATGATTTATTTATCTGTTTCATTTCAGTTATTCACGATCCTGATGATCCGTATAAAGCAGAGTACGACGAGGAAATTCTTGTCATGTTGACTGATTATCATCACACAGAGGCTCAAATTTTGTTGAATTCTTTCTTGACCCCTGAACGTGATGGTGAAGAGGTATGTTGTTTTCTACTACTAAAGATAAGATTAACGTCAAAGTTTTTGACAATATTAATTCATTTTTCTTTTATAGCCAGGTAGGGTTTAGATAACTCGTGAGGTTAATGAAATGTATGAAATAAATTAAAATCCATTGTGATTACAGTTCCAGATAATGGATTGATAAACGGAAAAAATAATTACGATTGCTCAAAAGCTCCACCAGGTTCTACATGCGTAGATAATGCTGGTCTCGCTAAGTTTGAATTCGTTTCTAATAAAAGATATCGTCTTCGCATCATCAATACCAGGTAACTTACGAAATAGAAATAGGATGTAATTAATAATCGGTTGTGTATTTACTTAATTTTTTTTTTTTTTACTGTTCATTAGCGCATTTTCAGCATTCTTCTTTTCAATTGATAAACATGTGATGGAGGTTATCGAAGTAGAAGGGACCTACACCAAACGAAATAAAATTCATCGTCTTCCTATCAATGTTGGCCAAAGATATTCTGTTATCGTTACTGCGGATCAATCTGTTGACAATTATATCATGCGTTCTGAATTTCAAAAGAAGTGTATGCCAGATGGAGCAATTTCCCTTCCTGTTGTAACAGCAATAGTTCATTATGATGGTGCACCCGAGGATTCTGTTCCAAAGGATATACCGTGGACAGATTTCTTGGAAGAATGTATTGATCTAATTCCAGAAACTTTACAACCATTATATGAAGAAAAGGTTCCTGAAGCAACAAGAGAAATTATACATGAAATCGCATTTCATAAAGATTCATTAGGAATCGATAAAGCTTTTATTAATGGATCTACTTATGTTCCTAATCTAATTTCTTCTACTTTGACTAAAGTCTTTGAAGGAACAACAGCTAACCTTCCTGCTTCCGAAAATGCTTTTACTTTTAACACTTTTGGAGAAGTCGTTGACATTTATTTCATCAGTAAGAATTAAAATTCATTTATTTATTTTTTAAGAAAAATTTTATAACAAATTTTAATTTAGATACTGACGAAGGTGAACACCCGATCCACATGGTAAGTGCTTTTATGACAGCATAACGATCTAGTATGATTATCTAATTATATTTTTTTTACATCGAAACTCAAGCACGGACATCAATTTTGGTTACTTGGAATTGGGAATGGAACTGTAGTTGATAAGACTGCATTAAATACAGTTAATCCAATCAAACGAGATACCTCAACAATACCTATCAGCGGGTAATTATCTCATCAGAAATATTTCGCGTTTCCCTATAAAGGAAAATCTCTCTGACAATTGAATTTTTTTTTTTTTTTTGATAGATGGTCTGCTTTAAGATTTGTTGTGGATAACCCTGGAGTGTGGGGTCATCATTGTCATATGGTATTTAACCTTTTTTTTCTTTTTTTTTTTTCTTTTAAAATATATTTACTAACTTTCGCTTTCTATCTCTTTAAAATTTCCGAAAAAATTTTATAGGAGGTAAAAAAAAATATCAAATGATTAAAATTTTATTTCAAGACTTTTAAAGCAAATTACTGAATTTTAATTTATTAAATTATTAGTGGCATATGCAAGTAGGTCTTGTAATGCAATTGATTGAGCTACCGGATGAAATTAATAAACTGTCCCCACCTGAAGAATGGGCAGAATTATGTCAATTGAAAAGATATTAAAAAAATATGCAAGATGTTACTAAAATTATTGTATTTGATGTAACAAAAAATCTACACAATTCATATAAATAAAAAATAAAATCATTGTACTTTACAAAATTTTTTTTGCTTAGTTGATACCTTATTATTGAAATTTGCTAGTTTTTTTTTTTTTTACATTATTCAGTCATACATGTCTCATAATGTTCAGGTATTCTCTTTGATTTATGCTTTGAACTGGTTAAAGAGCCTCTATATAGATTAGGATTATGATTTTTTCGCGGTGAAGTCAATTTTTAAATTCTTGTTATTTATAATTTGCTTTCGATAAATGATTGTATAAAAAAATCCAATTAATTGATGGTCTAAAAACCAGACTGGTTTACATCCACGTTTACGTTCACGTTGAACAGATAAATTTGAAATAAAAAATTTTTTTGTTTAAATAATTAATTACAATTATTCATGAACTCTGTCATGACAATTGATGTGATTACTAATATAAAAATGGTCAAAGTATACAACATAGTTACACTTATTTTACTTAGAATATTTTCACAGAATGTATTTGCTAACAGGGAGTTGAATTACGTCTAAACTATAGAGATAAATGTTATTGTTTTATAAGATTAGTAGCAATTCTGCTATTTATTAAGGCAAAGATATGGGATATTTATATAAAATACATCAATAGAAAATAGATATTTAATAAAGTAAAAAAAATAAGAAATAAAATAAAATAAATATAAATAAGAAAAATAATAAATTATAGAAGCATAAGAAACTATGGATCTATAAAAAATTATATGGTGGTTATCATCTATAATCAACAAAATTATCAAATAGCTTAAAATTTATAAATGAAAAATAAAGTAATAAAATATGATTAATATGGTTGTTGTAGAGTATGGTTAACCAAATGTATATAGTATATCATATAAAATGATTTTAAGTATATTTTTATATTTGATTCGATCAAATTCAAATCAAAGAAAGATTTATTTGATCAAATCTAAATTAATGTTTAATTCGATTTGATCAAATTCAAATCAAGTATTCAAATATTTAATTTGATTCGAATCATTAGTAAAGCCATTTTCAAAGCTTTAAAAATGGCTTTTACTAAGAAAACCATAGTAAAAAGCACCTTCACAGCTTCAGAATGCCTTTTTACTATGTTTTTAGTAAAAAATGCCTCCGCAGCTTCAGAGACATTATTTTACTAAGAAAACATAGTAAAAAATGCTTCTGCAATTTCAGAGACATTTTTTATTAAGAAGCCTAGTAAAAAAAGCATCTGCAGCTTTGAAAATATTATTTTACTAATAAAATGGTTATAAAGCTAAGATAATGATTATTATTAAGTTTTTTTTAGTAAAACCAAAGCTGTAATAGCAGTTATTACTAAGTTTTCTTAGTAAAACTGAGACTATAAAGTTATTTTACTAAGTTTAAAAGTAAAAATTCACCTATTACTAAACTTATTTTGTAAAAGTTATCTTTGAAATTTTTTAGTATAATTACTAATAATTTTCTTAATTAAAACTTTAGAATAACTTTATTTTAATATATCATTGTAAAAATTAAAAAAATTTATATTTAATTTAATTTGATTTAATTTAATTTGATTTAATTTGATTTGATTCGATCAAATTCAAATTGATTCAAATTAATTCGATCAAATATTTGAGTTTAATTTGATTCAATTTGATTCAATTTGAAAAAATCAAATCAAATTCAAATTGCTTAAATATTTGATTCAATTTAATTTTGAGGAATCCTACATACATGACTATGAGTAGGAACCCTATACAAAACTAATTAGATATTCATTCGTTTGATATTAATTCTATTAAGATCAATAAAAATATCTCAAATAAATATAAAAAATTAAACTTAATATTGTAATAAACTAAAAAGTTATCTTATAGATCACATGATTTTTATCTTGTCATAAAATCCATCCAATCAGCTAAAATTGGCAGATCCTCAAAATATACCCAATCAACCAAAACTGGTAGATCTGTGAAAAATGCCAAATTTGCCAAATCTGCCAGATTGACTAAATCTGCTATATATGTAATATATGTCAAGTATACAATAAAAGACCAATTATTACATTTCTTATTTTTATTTATATTTTATTATTATTATTTTATTTCTTATAAATAGAGTAGCTTTAGAACTTCAATAATATGGGACTTGGGAGAGGAACTTTTAAGTAGGAAATTACTTTTAGTACTATCGTCAACAAGATAAATACTAAATACATTTGTATGCTAACAAATACACTTATAATAATTATTCTATTAAATAAAACTCTATCGTTTACCTATAATCACCTTTGTCTCTAAAAATACATTTGATCGATAAACCTTCATAACTCTTCATAAATCGCATTATAAAGTCTTAAAGCTAAATCCTTTGTTAATCTTGCGTCAATACTAATTTTCAGTCATTAGTATCGTAAGATAACAATATCTCAAACTGATTTAAAAACATTTCTTTAATAAAAAATTTAAATATAATAAGCTTGTATCATATATCACATATCACAAGCTCCTATAGCTAGGGTTCCTCAAAATCAAATTGAATCAAATATTTGTCAAATCAAATCAAATCAAATCAAATCAAATATAAAAAAATTTTTAATTTTTACAATGATATATTAAAATAAAGTTATTCTAAAGTTTTGATTAAAAAAATTATTAGTAATTACATTAAAAAATTTCAAAGATAGCTTTTACAAAGTAAGTTTAGTAACAGGAAAAATTTTACTATAAAATAATCTGCAGTTTCAGTTTTACTAAGAAAACTTAGTAATAATTACTATCGCAACTTTAATTTACTAAGAAACTTAGTAATAACTACCATCGTGGCTATATACTCAGATAGTATGAAGATAACTTTAGAATTATTATATAAAATAATGGAAGAAGCCTCTATCTCAAAAGTATATTAAATCTGTCCTAAAACCTTTAACATATATATTTCTTAACCATATGGGAACGTTTCCAGTAAAATCAAGTTATGAGATATAGTAAATCATATGATCCATACCTTGATTTTGCTAGAAACACACCCATATAGTAAGACAAATATATCATATTCTTGGTGACATTCTTAGTGATAAAAAACCCCATTCTGCTAATTCCTTACTAGTTTTATGATACTACCATGATATTACCATGATACTACCATGATACTGGCATAACGCTGAATTAGATGCTCAAATCACATTCTTTAAAATTAGCCAAAATTATAATATAGAGCTGGTCAAAATTAACCATAATTTATTGAGTTATCCAACACAATTCTTTTTATCACAATTGGTATTTTAATAAGCAATCAAACAGGTATAAAAAGATAATCACCCAAAGATAGAATCTGATATTCAAATAGATACAAAGAGTTAATAATCTTAGCATAGAACCAGACACTTAAACAGATATGAAAGATTAATATTAACAATATAAAATTTGACAAGTAAACAGATTGGAAACAAAAGAAATTAGGTATATTTAGATCATATAGTGGTAGTTAGATTATATAATGGATAGTAATTAAATTATATAGTGGTAAAAAACATAAATAATAAGAAAGGTTTTAAAGGGATAGTTAGATTTTAAAATAGATATCTGATATAAAACTATATAGATTATATGGTGATATCTAGATTATATTATTTAGATTATATAGTAAAAGTTAGATTATATCTTTTAGATTATATAGTAGTATTTAGAATATAGAATAATACTCAGATTATATAGTATTATTTGGATTATATAGAGGTTTGCTAGAAAAATGAGACTCTGAACATTTTTTATTAAAATTTTAATTTTTATTGCATATTTTTGATAATGTTAGATTAAAATGCAATAAAAATTAAAATTTTAATAAAAAATACTGCAAGTTTCATTTTTTAGCAAACCTCCCATATGGTGATATTTAGATTATATAATAATAATGTAATCTAAAGTAAGTGGGATAGATATCATCATTGTCCGAAGCGTAGCGTAGAATATTTTCAGTTAGAGCTGAAACTATGCATGTGGTGTCTGTCACGATACGTGATCTGCCAATCATATTTCTGTCAATCATTTTGTATAACACTTAAATTTTTTCAGTTTTTCGAACATTATTTAACTATTTAAAAAAGATCAATGTGACGCAATTATAGAATACGATTAAATTATTCTAATAAAGTTAGTAATACAGACATTTTTTTAATTAATTGTATTTTTAACTTTATAAATATATAGTATTAAAGATATTTATATGTTGATTAATGCTTTGAATGTTCCTAATAGTTCCCGTTACCTAGTATAATATAATTATATTATATAGTGATATCTTACTAAAAAAAATCATTTTAAAGATTTTAAAATTTTTAAGCTACATATAAAAATAAGTTTTTAAATAGCATTATTAATACAAATATAAATTTTTATAATAATTTTTTTGAAATTTAATTTTAAAATTATATATTAAACTATATATTTTATATTATAATAATAATAATATTACTAAAATTAATATTTAACATTTTATAAAATAATTAATACTTTTTTTTTAATTTTACAAGTAAATTTGCCTGCTAGACAGTTTAAGAATCTAATATATCATCATATAATCAATATATAATATATAATAATTATTAGTACTAATATAAAATTTTATACATATATTTTCTATACTAAAAGTTATTTAATACATTGTTATTTAAATGAAAATAAAACACAGCAAATTATATAACTAGAAATATGATACAAAAACATAATTAAATATTCATCATCAAAAAAATCACAACAAGTGATCTTATAATGGAAATGTAATCATAAATTAAAATATTCAATCAATAAAATTAGTATTATGTGATATAATATGCTATATCTAAATATTAGGAGTAAATGTAATAATTATGAAAAGATATTAAATCATAGTTAAAAAATTAGTAATTCTTGCATAATTATGATATAGTAATTAAGCAATAAAATATGTAATAATAATTATGCAATTAAAGATAGTTCCCATAATTATTTTTAAAATTTTTAACTAGTTGTAACTTAAGTTGCAACACTTTGAGTTGCAACATTTTATGAATTTTTATATTAAAATAAATTTACAAGAAGTTGCAACTTACCAAGTTGCAATTTCTTAATTATGGTGTCCATCTTTATATATAATGATTAGATTAGAGTTTTGAATCAGATATATTTATTAAATTTGGATTAGATATGAATAAAACTGAATACTTTCGTTCTATTCAGATTTAATAAATCTGGTTTATTCGTTACATCTGAATTTATTATATCCAGTTTCTTCGTTTCATCCAGATTTATTTTATCCAGTCCTTCATTTCATTCAGATTCAATAAATCCAGTTTATTCATTTTATCCAGAATTTTATAATTGATTGAATTGGGTAAATTACAATATTTGTTACAATTTATTTCACATCAACTTCACAAATTTTTTATTTATTTTTATATAATCATAGGTGGCTTCAAAGAAAGAATAAACTATTCATTTTTTTTATTTTTTTTATAGAAATATTAGTTATAGTTTTTTTGATTTATTAATTTTACTTGGAAATAATAAATTTTTTGAATATTTTTTTTATTAATTATAGCAAAATACAAAACAAAATTGTGAAAAAGCATATTTAAAATAAAGCAAAATGAAAAATAAAATACAATATTAAACAATGCGAATTGAAAATGTAAAATAAAATTAAAGTAAAAATAAAGCAAAATGAAAAACAAAATTTTGAAAAGCAGATTTAAAAAAATATAAAAAATAAATTAAAAAAGCAAATTGAAAATGTGAAGTAAAATTTAAAGTAAAAATTAAAAAAAAGCAAATTAAAAATATCAAAAAGAAATTTAAAAAAAAAAAAATTAAAAAATAATAAATTTAATAAAGCAATTATAAATACAAAAAAAGCAAAAAAAAATTGATTTCAAAAATTGCAAATTAAACATAAATATTTAAAAATATAAGCAATTAAAGCAAATTAAAAAATTAAATCCAAAAAATCATCTATTTACAAATTAACTAATAATAAAAAACAAATATATTAAAAATAAAAAAATTTATTAATAATAATGATATACTGTATATATATATACCTTTATTCTCTTCATTATTCATTCTTCCTTATTTACTGCTTTATAAAAAAAATACCAATTTATTAAAATAATTATAAAAATTATTAATTATAATCATAATATTAATACAGTGAACTCTTGATATAATGAATTCTAGGATCTGGATATACACTTCGTTATAAACTTATAACGAATTTTTTAAAGAATTTAATTGGCTAGTTCACTATAGTAAAGGTAATTTTAATATATTTGATTTAAAAATTTGCTATATCTATATCAAGGTTTGACTGTATATTTACCACAATCTTCATTTGTGACTTTTTCATACATTGGAAGTGTATTATTATATTTTTGATTAATTTCTAAAGATATTAAAAATATTTGAAATTTTATTAAAACAAAATAAAAATTATTTATTATACCTTCAATTTTAATTTTTCTTTTTTTTCTTAAATTTTCAATCTTTTCTTGATTATGTTGACTAGCTATAAAAAAAAAATTAAAAAACTGTTAAAATATAATAAATATTATAAATATCAATTTGAAATTAATTACCTGGTCTTTTCCAGAATTTCGTTTTAAATTTATGGAAATATAATTCTCCATTTTTAGTCTTGATTTCTTTTGAATGTCCTTTTATATAAAGATCCATATTATAATAATATATTAAACAAATTAATATTTTTTGTATACTATTAAATCATAATTACTTTATTTATAATTATTACTCATATTATAATCTTTAACTAAATTATCAAACTTATGTCGACATTGATTTCCTGTAAAATTTGTATTTAATTCTTCATTAATTTCATTTGCTAATTTATCCAGAACTTGTTCTTATTTCTACTAGTATTGTAATAATAAATCATATTACTATTTTTCATTTTGTAATTAAAAGTTGAGTTTTAGTATTACTCCATTCAATACTCATTGTGAAAATTAAAAGAAAAATAAATGTAAAAATTAGAAAAAAAATAAATGTTATGATAATTAGAAGAAATATTGAAGTTATGAATTAACATAAAAAAAAAGAAAAAGAGATTGTTTCCTTATATATTTAAATTTTATAAAAAAATTTTATAATTACTCAATAAATTAGACTTTGTTATTATTATTAATATTGAACACATCAATATAATATATTAGTAATTATAAAAATTGAACATGTCAGTTATACATGAAGTCGAAATGAAAACCCAAAAGTCGAAATGTTTCGACTTTGGAGGTCAAAGTCGAAATGAAAAGTC
>CAMKVN010001118.1:0-20712 GCA_946474995.1 Funneliformis geosporum | reverse complement strand
GGGTCCTGTAAATATTAACGGGTTCGAGTTCGAGTTTGCTTCAAACCCGACCCGACCCGACCCTTACGGAGCACTATCGTCAATTATGTTTGGCGCAGTATCGTGCGTCATAATAAGACTATTACTAACAACGGTTTCGAATCTCGAAAAAACGCTCAAAGACAATTACAAACAATAGTGATGAAGAGTAAGAATTTCATGAGGAAGATGGTAATCAAAATAGTCAAAGCACTATAATTACCTCAATCTCACGAGGTCGAACTCTTATGAGCTTCGTTTGTGACTTGTTATTGGGTAATGGTCATCTCGCTCGTAAACATAGGATATTCAAAAATAATTCTTCTATACACTAACTAAATATATTTTTTCTTAATTTTAAAAGTCGTGATTAACAAAATGATTAATTAATTCATAAAAATTTTATTATCTTCGAATAACTCGAATATTTGACTCGATCACAAGATTCGAGTACACTTCTTCTGAGTTTAATTCACGAGTCTGATCAATATTGTCATGAGCTTGAAATTCCAAATTCCATTATTTATTACTATTTGATTTGTAAAGTACTTCAAAGGTTGGCCGTTTTGTAAGACTATTATTTTAACGAATATAAAAAAAAACCGAAAATACTTTAAAAGTTCTCATTTTACAAATGATTAAGAATGTCTTCTTCAAATATCAAGGAATATGAGTCATTAATCAGAAAGTTGAGAATATACATTAAAAAATAAAAAATTTTAATATTATAATTTGATAAGATCTTAGTTAATTTAAATATAACAAAGTCTAAAATTAAAAATAATTACTATATATGGTCCCTAAACTTAAAATCAGCATTAAAGTTTTAATTTAGAAACTTCTTCGGCATTAAAATCAATCCTACAATATAATATACGAAAAGTAATCAATTTTTTAAGTTCAATAGATTTTAATTAGCAAAACAAACCAATATTAAATAAACTAAGAAATCTTATGAATTACCGTAAACCAACAATTTTTTTTGCTTCATTAACGGTCAATCTCCACGTAATTGGACTTGTTGCCTTAGTTGTACTTCCCCAATAATCATGAATTTCAGATAACTAGAAAAATAATAATTAATAAATTTCTACAGACACTAATGTGTCTATAAAAAAAAATTTTAATTTATGCACTTACAGATTCCAAGTTGAGTAATGTTGAAATTTGATTCAACCTCGTAAATTTGTCTCTAATTGGCCATTGCATTTTAACTGAAAAATAATTGCTAACAGACCTTAAGTCTTTATCAAATCTTAACGCGCCATACTATTATCAAGAAGAATAAAATGTAAGAAATCACAACATTAATAATTTAATTAAAAATTAACTCAAAGTACCTGATTGAATTTTGTACCAAAAACGGTCTTCTCCCACATATTAGTTACAGATTCCAAAATATGCATCATAATTTGGTTAAAGTTGTTTGATGTAAATGTTATCTGGATTAAAAAAAATATGATTACACCCTTCTCTTATCTCATGAATATATAAAATTTTATGAAAACAACGTCTCACCTGGTAAATTTTGATCAAATTATCAAATCCAGCCACAAACCGTTTAGTAAAATTATCATTTGCTTCTTGTTCATGATATTCATCTTCATCCAACACATACTTAATATCCTTATAAGCTTCCTGTAAAATAGGTCTAATCCTTGGTTTTACCATTTGTGTGAATAGTTGTTCCAGTCCACTCTATAATGATGTAATAAGTCAATATAATATAAAAATATTAAATGATTCGACTCATAAAATGTTACGCTTACATGTAATAGTTGCTTAAATTTATTCGTAGTAGTATTATTCAACCAAGTAAAGCTTTTCTGAATCTTCTCGTAATTTTCCTCCATGATCGAAGGAATCATCACTAATTCTGACGTAAGTCTTTGCATATAATCACAACTAACATCTAAATTATTAAGTAAAATCTAAAAAAAGGATCAAAGAAAAATTATGAACTTTGTATGAAGTAATAATAAAATAAAAGTTAAAATTAATACCATGTAACCAATCCTTGCATCTTTTGGTTCAGAAGTTGCGAATGCAGTTAAAAGTCTTTTTTGGAATAAAGCAAGATAATCGACTTCCAAACTTTGATTAACCAAATTGACAATCGAAGTTAAACAATCTACGTCAGATGTTGTTACAGCTCTTGATAAGCATTCTTTAAGAATATAAAAAACATCCTCGACACAACTTGATGATGTACTTCCTTCCTCGTAGTTATCTATTTTCATGGCCTTAAAATGTACAATTGTAAGCAAAAAAAAAAAATAATAATAATAATTTCAATAATCATTAGCTTCGATTAATATAATCTTACCTTCTCAATAGCTTTTCTAAAGAAATATTCTTCCAAAACAATAAAATCTTTCATTAGCATTTTTATTTGCTTTGATAAACCGCTCGTTTTAATTATAACTGATGCATCGTATTTATCCGCATCTTTTTCTAGGAGAGAAACATCTGTTCCATTAACCTGCATCGCCTTCACTTCTAACTATAAATTCACAAAAGATTTTTAAAAGTCCGTCTTGAGATTCCGAATAAAACATTTAAAATTACCTTTGCTCTTGATTCCATAAATCGATAATACAAGTGAGTTCTAGCACTAATCATTGCCAATTCTGATAACGCAACATCAAGTTCTCTCGGATCTGGTATATTATCGAATTCTCTTGATTGTCCAGACCTTTGTGAACTAGATGCTTTTTTTGGTGTATCGTTATATATTTGAATATCCAAAACCTTTCGTTGAATTTGTCTTTCATCATAAAATGTATTCAAAATAATTCGACTTTGTTTATCACATTCTTCTTGGAGTCTTTCAACAACTCTAATCATTTTTCCAGGACCATAATGGGTTTCTACAGCAGATTGATGTTGATCTATGATAAGCGCTATATTTTCAAAAAGCTTTGTTAGCGCATTTCCATAAAAATTCGTTCCTACGGCTGTAAATTTCCGAAAAGAAAAAAATTAATATATAAAATAAAAATCTTGTGACATAAAAAGATATAATTAGCAATTTTCATTATACCGATTTCAGCCAAATTTGCTTGACTTTTTCCAGCAATGATACCGCAAACGAATTTTGAGTATTTGTCCAACCCTTCCGTCTCCTTCCCAATTAAAGGAAATAACTTAAAAAATCTACTTATATTCTCTTGATCTCTATTATTAACAGCTGTTTCAAATTCCCTACTAAAAATAGCAAAGAGGGATTCTTTCGCATCATGTAAAGTTTTCGTAGGTATATCAGGATAATCAGATGAAGGCACAGAAATTTCAGCAAATTCTCCATCAAGTATTGTTTTATCTAGTGTTGAAACCCGATTAACATATGAAGCGGCAGTTTCATAATCTTTCATATACAACGCCTGATGTATACCCGTGATACAAAGTTTTAATTCTTGTACATCCTCAACTTGCTTTATTGATTCTTGAACTCTGATTTGTTCTAAATCCAATTGTCGTACTTGTGCACTTATACGTTCCGCTACTGATGATGTACCGTTTATTATATTTAATAAATTTGCAGCTTGTGTGTGTAAAGTACCTAATTGTGGCCTAGAATTAATTAGAAATGAATTAATCAATTAATAAATCTTTTTTTTTAAAAAAAAATAAAATAAAATAAAATATTTCACCAACCTTAAAATTTCTAATTTGTCTAATTCGGATTCAAGTTTGGGTCTGCTCTCTAATAATTCATCTAAATTAAGATCAATTTGATTTTCTTCCAAGTCTAATAATCGAAGACATTCTTGTATATCTTCTATATTTGTTAAAGATTTTAAATATGTTAATGAAAGTTCTGAAGGATTTGTAATATTTTTCTGTGGCTTTGTTGTACCCGGCATTTCTTGAAAGTATTATAAAAGTAAATATATGTAAAAAGAAAAAGAAATTACCAAAGATTTTGTGAATAATTTAATCTTTTTGAAAAAAGAGTAATAAATTATGTTTACCATTATACTAAATTTCCGATTTCTAAGTTTAAAGATCAGAAATTACACCAACCACAGATTGAACCATTTATACATTTTCTAGCCAATCAAATTTCTCCAAAAATTATCATGTTATTTTTAACCTCAAGAATATTTTTCTAAGAATAAAGATTGATATTTCAGATAAGTACGGGAATTTTTTTCGTAATAATTTTAAAAAGCTTTTAATATAAAATATGCAACGCTAAACTTGGATGAATATAAAACTCAATGATAACTATGTAAATCTTCCGTATGTATTTCAAAGGAATGATATTGATCACAAAATTAGTATCGATTGGTGTAAAGAATGCAATGCTAAATTAATTATTGGCCAAGTGAAAAAAATATTTCAAGTAATGTTTATAGTGAAAGACAATTTATTATTAAAAAATAATGTAATTGATGGAAATATGATATTTGAATGATTTAAGAAGTCAGGTAAAAAAATTTTATTAAAAAAATTTGTGTTAATATTTTGACTTAATAAATTAACATTTAATATTTGTTTATAGTAATATATGTATATTTATATTTATAAAGCGAATTTAATTATGAGAACAAATAAATATACATCAATCAAATAAAATTACAATTTGTTTTTATGCTGGAAGTATTTAATCGATCTTCCTGCATACAAGCCAACTGCCTCCAATGTTTTTGCACTGAATATATATTTTATTTTATTTTTTATTTTTATTTTTTACATTGATGGTTATAAAAGATTGTAAACAACTTAATATCGAAAAGTTGTATGTAATGAAACTTTATATCATTTATTCAATATAAGCAATAAATAAATGATCAAAACGTTAGACAAAATTTCATAAGACCGAGATATTTAGAAAAAATAAAACCACACCATTTATTATAAAATTAATATATTGCAACGAAGTCATGCTTAAGTATAAGTATACATATCGAAATACGAAAAAAAACACACGTATAATGAACCTGCGCATTATCAGAACCTAAGCTTTAGCATTCACATGCTTCATTTACTTGCCGATACGCTTTGCATCATGCGTAACTTTAGCGGAAATAAGGAACAATTATTATGCATCTTTCATAAAGATGATGATATAAAATTTATTTATTTTATTTTAAAATTTAATTTTTTTGAAAGCATTCATATATGTGGATATACAGTTCGTGTATATCTTTTTGAGGTTATATGAGACGACAAATATGATCAAAGTTGACAATTGAAAACGATTCAACAATACATTTACAAGGTAATCTCTCTAGATATTTGTACATATGAAGAGATCCTCTTCGATTGGATAAAGGCTTGATAGGTAATTCATGGATCGTAAGTGGTTGGCATTTACTTTTGGGATAAGGTTTAGTTTTGATTATAAAATGTTCATCATAGCCCTCTATTAGCAAATCAGAGAATCGTTGCTTTATATTACTTTGTGTATCATTATAGATGTTCATTTATGGTGATACACGAATAATCGAGATCGATCAACTAAAGGGTCTTTTGGCTGTTTGAAACCAAGACAGACTTACTTAGCCAAATATTTGCATAATCTTGCTAGTTAAAGGGATGATGTTTAGATATATATTTATATGAAGTATTTCTAGAGAAAGGAAAATTAAATGAATTTAATTCAATAAAAATTTTGACTTATCATTATCATATTATAATCAATTTCATTAACAAATTCATTTAGGTCAAATTTTCTTTTTCATTAGCTCAACTTTTCTTTTTTTTTCTGTTCTAATAATTTAATTATCTATATCTCTTTTATTGTTATAAGTGTGAAATATTTCTCCAAATTTGTATTATAAAAAGGCATTTCACTCAAGAGTAGATGATTTAATTTATCATATCCGCTAAAATCCGAACGCCCAAAATCCTTAGATGATTGTCTAACCTTTTTCTTTGAAGAAGATTCGTAATAATTTGGATTATAAAAGGAAACTGCAGATAAGAACAATATCAACCCTTGCATTGTCCAATGAAATTGGTCGGTGCGATCCATTTCGGTTTGAAAATCATCATTCATCATGAATTTTTTTCTTTTTTAATAACATAGAAAACAAAGTTTTTGTGAAATGAAATATGGCGTGCAGTGCATGTTTTGTTTAATAATCCTTACAGGTAGTGCGTCTCTTTTTTTTTTTTGATCGTACGGAAGGCCGCAGCGATTGGTATTCCATCAAAGCAGAAAGATTGTTAATTCTTTTTATGGAACATCTTTCTCGTTCTTTTTTTTATTTTTTATCATTTTTAGGATTGCTTAAACATTCATTGAAAAAGATCATCGCTTCACTCGTAAAATATTCTTTATTCCTTTCTACTTTGTTTTTTTTTTGCACAAAAATCAAATGTAAATAAAGTTGCTTCACCGTTTGGTTCTAAAAAGAAGTTTAATTAATAATCAGTGATTCACATGAATATGTAATAATTTATCTCATGTTTCATTTTAATAATTAATAAATTAAAAGGATTTTTTAATTTCTAAAGAACACGATCATAGAGGGCACGAAATAAATTTTAAATAAAAAATTTAATTTGCGTTACACATCCATAAATAACAATAATAAACAATGATACTAAAAAAAAATTTTTTGTTTCTCCAAGGAAAATGAAAAAATAAATGAAAAAAAAAAAACAAATTGAATAAGGCTTTTTCTTTTCCTTATCACGCATGTAACGAGAAAAGAAAGAAAGAAAAAAGGTCGAACCCTTTTTCCAAACGAATTTTTTATATTCGCATTGAAAGGCTGCGCCAATGCAATTAAATAATCATAAAAAAGTTGAAATTAAATAAACGACTTCCAAGAATGTTTAATGGGGTCATATTCAATAAAATATTTTTATTTGATCATCAAATAATGACAAATCCTTAATAAACCACTTAGAACGGTTCATCTGCTGTCATGCGTAACTGTTGCTTTCATTAGATAAAGCTTAAAATCAAAAAAAATATTACAAGTTTACACCCCGTCTCATCACATGACTTGTAATATAACTTTATTTCCTAATTGGTGTTTGTAAACAATGCGGTGATCTGCTATTTTGGAAGTTCACCTTGATCATCCATCCAAAATTATTGAACAAACTACTGCAACCAATTAATCATACATTAAATATGACCGACTTGGAGCGAACTTTTATAAATCATTTGCGTTACATTTCATTCTCGAACGACAACATATTTTAAGTATATTTATTTATTTTTTTTTATTAAAAGGAAACAATCCATTCATTTTAATTGTACAAAGGTTATACAAAGAAACTAATATTTTTTTGCACGTTCACTCCTTTTTTTTTTTTTTTTTCTCTTTTTTTTTTCCGTCTTTCAAACATTTCTGTTTTCCTAAATTTTGAAAAGACAAATTACTTTCAACTTTCAACCTTTTGAAAGTGATATATATATATATATATATATATATTTATCCAAAAAGGTCTCATTTATTTTATATTCCTTTAATTTAAATTTTTTTTTTTTTTTTTTTTTTAGTTAGTTATGGAATAGATCAAATTTGCTTCAATTTTTTCCTCGAAAAAAAAAATTTAAAAATAATCATTTATTCAATTAAAAAAAAAAAAAAATACAAAAACAAAAGAAAAAGAAAAAGTTATTCTCTTATTGTTTTGAGATAGTTTTCTGACTTTATTTTTTGTTCCTTTTTTTTTTTTTTTTTGTCTTACCCCTTTTTAACCTTTGTCTTTCTTTTCCCCACTCCCCTTTTTCACGCCTTCCTTTTTTCGTCTTTTCCCTCGCATACCATTATTACCGAATTTTAATTTCTTTATTCCAGGAATAATTAAATTTGTAAAGAATATCTAATACTTCTTTGGCGCATTAGTAAATATAATACTACACGAAAAAAAAATTATCGAAACGTACAACATTATTAATACCATCTGCCATTCTAATTTAGTACAAAAAAAAAAAGGAACGAAAAAACGAATTCGATATCAATTCATAAGAACAAAAAAAATATATAATAATAATCATCATAAAGTAATTATTACATAATTCTGTCTCGAAAGCTAGCCTTAACGATACAGAGATATAATTGGAAATAATAATAATAATAATAATACTTAAATTATTTAACGTTGATATACATATAAAAAATGTCTAATCTTAAAAAACCACCTGCAAAACCTGTAAATGATCTGATCAAATTTTGGGCTCAACAACAAGAGAAAGAAAAGACTGTTGGAGAAACGGTGTCAAAATCTCGACCTTTATCTCCCAACACATCCACACCTCCTTCTCCGAGAAGTGATGCTCAATTTCCACCTTTATCACCAAGGCAAAAGAGTTTTCGTAACACGCCTACAAGTTCTCCTCCTTTATCTCCAACTTTACACAAAACAATATCTGACACTTCAAAAGTTATAATTACAAGTAGATCGATACAAAATTTGAGTGTTGATAGTAACGATGAATCTCAAAAATCAATAAGTGAGACGTTGGCTTTGTCCTTAAAAAAAGTGGAATCATCAAAGTTTGACACCTTGACGAGTCACGTGGCTCGTTCATTCTCTACAACTAATAATGAGAGTTCAAAAAAATCCTTTCCCCCCTCATCATCCCTTAGGTCATTACCTGATACTTTCAAAGAAGAATTTGGAGCTCACTTGCGACCTAGTGACGCAATGAGCAAGGCAAAGTCATCGAGTCAAATGGTTCAACGCGAATCTTTGCCACTAGTTAAAAATGTATCAAGTCTCGTGTCCAGATTTGAAAAAGTGACTTCCCCGCCAGCGTCACCGACAACGACGACTCCAACGATGAAAAAGAACCAACTTACATCATCAGAACCGACATCACCAAAGGCAATGTCTCCCATAAGGCGAAATCAAACAATTGAGCCTTTGTCAATTTCGCAGCCATTATCAAACGCGATATCAAATACTTTGGTCTCACAACTCAAACGAAGAGATACCGATGATGATGATCCGTTTGAAACATATACAACGTCGAAATCAAAATCTTTAACTGAACCTTTTATAAAGCAATCATCAACTTCCGAATTTCTATATAATCCTGCCAAATCGCCTTCAAGGAAGAGCTCAATGAAACGGAGATCAAACATTCCTGATCCAATCATAATTCCTTCACCAACAACCCCTACAAGATCATCTCAGTTATTTAATGATGAAATTGTTAAAGTTCCAGAAAAGCAACTTGTCGATGAATCAAAGAAACAAACGTCACCAATTTTTTCTCCGATAAAATCAATAGTTTCTCCCGTAAAATCAGACCCTATACCAAAGTCCGAGTCATTGAAACAAAAAACCAAATCAGAACCAAAGGCAGAAGAAATTAAAGCACCAAAATTAGAACCGTCTGAACAACTTTCGGTCGAAAATCTACCAAAAATTGCTCCAACTTCTCCATTTAATTTTGATCTTCCTGAACCTATTTTTGGAAAATCAATGGGGGAAGGGTCGTTGATTTCGAGACAGATTGAAACAAATTCATTCATTTCTGAACCAACTTTTTCATCTCCAAAACCACAGCAAACTATTTCAGAATCAAAATCGGTTTCAATGACACGTGAAAGGGAAATACCAAAATCTGTTCCATCGAAGAATACAACCATGGTCCCAGAACCAATATCCGTTGTTTCACCAAAATCACCAATTTCGCCAAAAGATGTTTCACAAATTTCATCCACCATGCCCTCATCAACTTTGCAAATTCCAGAAGAATCATTGCCACGAGTTTCGCTTTCATCACCAACTGGTCGGGAAACCGCAGTGGAAATATTTTCTGAATACATGTCATCACCTACTGTACAATCTCCAAATCCAGCCACTCCTGCTGATTCAACGCTTACATCCCCGGAACTTTTGTCTTCGAATTCGAATTATTTGTTAGAATTTCTACCTGAGATCACACCAATTTCACCCTTTTGGAATCCAGCTGCAGCAGACTCAAAAGCGAGCAGCAATGCTGTTTCTCCCCTCTGGAAACCTTTGCCAGAAAATCAGAGCAAGCCTATTTCACCAATTCTGTCACCAAAGCCAGATAATTCTCTAAGTCAGATTGCTTCAACTTTCGAGAATGAGATTAATAATATTAATAGTAATAAGAGTTTTAATGATAACGTTGCAAATAAGAATTCTTCGACTAATAGTTATAATGAAGTTCCTGATCTATGGTTCAAAAGATCTTCTTCAAACTTTTTAAATATCCCAGAACCTTCTCCAAATAATGTAGTATCCCAACTTACCATGCAGGAACCTATACCAAGACCACTCAAAGAAAGTCCCTTGGACCGATCTGCTAACTCTTATATTTTCTCATTCATGTCAGATGACACGGATTCTTGGAAATTCTTTGTTGAATCACCTAATGCTTCTTCAGTGAATTTGAAATTAAATGTAAATCCATTTTCTTCATATTTGGATAATGTTAAGAAGGATAATGATGTTACAGATGTGGAAAGTGATGAAGATCAACATTATAATCCATTTGTTGATAAAAAACAATCTGAAAAGAAAAAGAAACATCTCTCAAAGGATAAGATTACAAATTCGCATGCTATTGAGTTGCAAGAAACAAGCATTACGCATTCACGTTCTACAACTAAATTTGATGATGAAAACGATGAAAATGATCCAAAGGATATTAAGCACAACAGCCATAAATTGAGTATTTTGGATAATTTTGGAAATTTTTTAAATCAAAAAAAAAACTCAGATGGTGGTGATGAAATATCAACAACACCTCAGGCGGGTAATGAGTCACGTCGAATTTCACATCGATCTCTTAAACAAAATAGAAGGAGTGAACAAACCAGTAGAAGTGTTAATGTCAATGCATTAAGAAAGTCAAGTTCTATACGGAGTTTAGAATCAGTCTCTGAATCTAAACAAAGGCGTCATCATAGCCAACACAAATATAAACCTGTACAAGTGCCGAAATCTCCTTATTCAACGACACGTCCTCAGAGACATACACTTTCTCCCGCATTTATTCTCAAGGAAAAGAAAAATATATTAAAATCCGTGTCGATAAATAATTATAATCATAATTTACCAGATTATAATGCCACAAAAGAGAATATTTCAATGTTGATTCCACATAGTATCTCTGCGATTGAATATGGGAAGATTAATCATTCTCTTCCAGATTTATCTATACGTGATCGTCATCATCAATATAACGAAACATTTTATAAGAATAATATGACTGTGCCAGATTTTACACGAATTAGTTCTATCACAGAAAATGGCAAGGAAAATGTACAAGAGACTAGCACTATGGAGATTTCAATTGAAAATATTATTGAACCAGTTGATCCCAATGTTCCTTCATCGTCCATTAGAATTACTAGATTAACCATAAATCCATTTGATGAATCTGAAAAAAATCAACATTTCTTACCCGGTACTCCTTGGATAAAATTACCACACCTTGATGAATATATTGAATCATTGCCAAATACCGAATTCTCAAATCCAAAAGAAATCATGACCTCCGAAGAATATGGGAAATTCTTAGCACAAGGAAATAACCAGAAACTTGCTGAATATTTATTCCCTATAATTAGCCAGTCCGCAAATGATCAGAACGATACTGAATCTATAGGGAAAGGAAAAGATGATAACAACAATGGACCTACCGAAAGAGGAATTGTCGGATCTTCGCCTTCTCCTTCTTCGGAAAAATGCCAAGAAGCAATTTCAATAGTGTACGAACAAAGGTTTTCGAAATTGGAGATAATGAGAGATTTCATACAATTCATGTCATTAGCCTTATCATTTGTTACGCAAGGAATGTTTAGTCGCAATTGGATTTATATAATATTAGCCTCAATTCCTGATTTCTTAAGTCTTCAAATGGACGATGTATTTGGATTTGGAGTTGTTTTCTTTTTGTTATTTTTCGTCATTGGATTCGGTTCCTTATATTTGTTCAGAAATATTACTAAATGGAGTAAAGCTTCTGATGTTGAGGTATTTAAATTTTTATTATAATTTTTTTTTTGCTTAATCCTTCCCTATTTCTAATTAATTAATTACATATTGATTGATTTCTTAGAATATTGGATCATCTCGTACATCATCATGTTCTTTACTTAAAAATCACATAAATATATTTGTTCTTACCACAATATACGTTCCAATAACGAAATTATCATTGGATGCAGTGGTCTGGGCTGCACCATTCTGGCCAGTGGCAAATCCTTACCTGCCAAATGTAGATTTTCCAGATTTTGATTCAATGGGTGAAGAGGGAAATGATGCGTTACGTTATCCAAAAGATTTCTGTTATGTTACAAGCATGAAAAAGGATGGATTGAACTTTTCGCCTTTTATCATTGCTTTGGCATTATTAAACTTGGGTGCTATCAGTTTTTGGTTCCCGATTACATTAAAGAAAATCGTGGATAGACAGACGGGAAGATTTGGTTTGACAGCAAGCGAAGAAACGAAAGGAAAAAAGACCGTTGTAGATGAGGAAGATAACTATCCCCACAAATTTTTATTTAATGGTGAGTTTTTCATATTCATTTATTTTACCTGTGATGAACATTATTTAATTTCTTTCATTTAACTATTTTTAGGATATAATGATAATTGGGGAACTTATAAATCATTTATTATGGCGATGAAATTCTTCCTTATTTTCTTGGTGGTGGTTGTTTCCAAAGATAACTGTTTATTTAGATCCTCAACAACGCGACATCAAATTTCCACCATCGCTCAAGTAATACAAATCTTATTCTTCGTGTTATTATTCATTTCACATTGGAAGGGTGAACCATTTCTCTATTCAAACTTTAATACCGCCGAATATTGGGCCAGATTTTCTTATCTGATAACAAGTGTTATCGGTCTTCTCATAATATTGAACATAGGACCTGTAGATGGATTTGGTATTGGATTATTTATGGTTAATGTTACAATTTTGATAATCATTGCTTGTTATTTAATGAAAAGGATGAATGATTTTAGTTTGAGATATATGGGAGGTGGTGGTGCATATGGTATAAGTAGAAGTATAGGAGGTAGTAGAGGAAGCCTTGGAAAAAAGAAATTAGAATTTTCATTGAATATTTCATCAGCAGATTTGGATTTTGATAGATTGATAAAAGAAAGAATTTGGCAAGATACTTGGACAAAATTACTTTTAACTAATGAGAAATTCAAACCTCCAGCACTTTCTGCAGGAAAATCTTTGTTATTTAGTGAAGCGAATTATCGAGCGCCATATTTATTAAATTTCTTTGGAAGCGTAGGAGAAAGGCATATTGAAAACTGTAAAATAGTGTCGGCAGTAGGCTTACAAAATTATGTCAAAGCCTTAACACCTTTACCGTCGTCCATGGTCAACATAAAATCAAAAATTTTGAATAATTATGTTGGAGTTGATATGTACTATGCCGAGGAATTTTTGGATGTTAGTAAGAAATCAGGTTTTGGAAAAGCTTATGTTGTACCTTTCCCATTTTGTGTCGTAATGTGTTATGATGAAGACGACAGCATTCTAGTATTGAAACAAGAATGGGAACTTCAGAGATACTTACAACAGAACGAAAGCAAAGAAATTCTACGAAGAAGGTTGGTTAGACAAATGCTTCGAGCTTTGGAAGGAAAGAATATCATTGGACCTTGTTATGAAAATGTAGATTATTTAAAAGAAAAGGTTGGTAAAAACTTTGTTATATATAAAAGTATAAAAATTTGAAATCTCGTCTTTACTAATTTTTACATTTTAAATAATTCTCAATAGGTTCATTATCATCGAGGTATTCTTTCCATTCAAAGAAAGCATGGATCTCTTTGGAACGGTCATGATTTAAATCCGGGATTCAAAGTTACGATTACATATTCAGAACCCGGACCCAAAGAAAGTAAATGCCCTCATTTAGTTACACAGGAAGTCATTGGTATAACCGAGGACTTTAAAATGACTAATCAACTTGAGAAATTATTCGGAGATAATTACAAATTGGTTGAAATGGGACTTGACCAGATTCAGACAACGATGAATGACTACCGACAATATTATCGAGACGAATCCAGATCAAAGGAAGAATCATTGACATATGGATTCTATATTAACATATTTAATAATCCTTCAATACCTTTGGAAGCACTTCCTTCGGTATTACTCAACACAGAAGAAAATCAGCATGTTCAATCAATACCAGAACACGAATATCCAACAATAGTTTATTTATATGAACGTATGAGAATAGTTCATACGTCTCGAGTGCATCAGTGGTGGTATTTATTCTGGGAAGATTTATGGAATAAGAATGGAAAACGAATTCCATATTTACAGAAATACGAAAAGGATTTTTCACCATTATATCGAACGAGTATATGTTATCAACCAATGAAACGATTAGATTTAGAAGAATTCTTGGAGAAAAGAGGGTTATGGTTAGGGAATGGAAAATTCGGATTATTCCATTCAGGCTTATTAAATAGAATTTATTTATATTTAAATAAGGTGGTTTTCGAAAGAAAAGATAAAGATGGAATACGTAAAAAATGGCTTATTTCAAAAGAAAAGAAAATACAAAATGATGATGATTCGCCAAATGGAAGAGGTCAAAGAAAAACTATTATTGGTAAAGTTGGTAGCGTTTTTATGGGAATAAATAGAAATTCGCAAAATGCTAAAAGACCTTATTACGTTATGAGAGAAGAGGAGGAAAATGATTCTGATTTGGAAGATGTTGAGCTTGATGTTGATGAAAACATTAGTGACAGTGCAACGTTATAATTGATTGATTTTTTTAATTTAATTTAATTTTTTTATATAAAAAAAAAAATAAAAAAAAAAGTAATATTGTAGATGTTTAGAAAATTTAGGATGTAAACAATTAATGATAGAGAGAATTAAATAATGAAATTTAATCTGAATATTTCTTTTATATGTATTTATTTTGTATTTGATATAAATAATAATATATTTTTTTCCTGTAACATGCTTATTATTTATTAATATTTTAAAATTCAAAATGTTATTAATGTGATTGTGTTATTATATTATATACATTTGAATTGGATTGATCTGGTTTGTTAATCATTAAATTTTGATCATAATGTCACCTCCCGTACATCTAACCTTATTCCCGTGCGTAATTAAAATAATTTTTCCTAAAATAATGTTTCAGTCTCTAATTTTAACCAAATTATATATTATTTTTTACAGAAACATTTACTTCACTTCTTTATTATCCTCCAACAGTAAAAATTGACCAAGCTTTTCAAACTTTATTGATGAAATACATAATCCGTCTCTTTATAGATACTATTAAATTCCATCACATTGACTCCTTTCGTCTTGATTTTATCCATTAATTGGGACTCATCATCACTCAATCGTTTTCCATTCATCCGAATTCCGAGTAATCTTAAATGATGATTACTCCTTTCAGCGTAATCCAAGACAGCCTTCAGATTATATAAATTAATATAATCATTTAAATTAATGGTGACCAAATACTCGTGACAATTATCTAATAAGATCTTAAAATAAGAGGAATGAAACAGGGTAATACTATGAAAAGAGATTTCTTTAACACTTGTAGGCAAAGAATTTGCCAAACTAATGAACCAATCACCCATGCCATTGTTATTTATAAAGATCAGTATATTCAAGATTTTGATATTTAGATTTTTTAAATAAGGAAATATTGAGATGTCAGTAGTTGAATCAACTTTGATTTCTAAAGTAGACAGATTTAAACAATGATCCGATATGGTTTGAATGATTTGTATCGTTGTTTTGTCAGATACTAATAACCTTTGTAATGAAATACCTAAATATTTAATCATTGAAATTGTAATATTTGATTTCCAACTATTATATTGAAGGATTAACTCTTTGAGGTTGAATGAAGCAAATTTTAAAATTTCACAATTCTCCAATGAAATCTCTTTACAGCTATAAAATTTCAAATATTTTAAATTATTCAGATCTATAAAGTCCTTAAAAGAAGCATGTGAAAAGTTTGTGTACGAAAATTCGAAGTAGGTCAAGGAATTTCTTTGAAATTCCAATGATAAAAAGATATCATCCAGTATGAAATCACAATTGGATAATTTGATTATGTTTAAATGATGTTGATTTTGAATTATCGAACAAAGCTTCCTCGTAAGCGTGGATAAAGAGTAACTCTTGTATAATGAAAGTTCCAACTTCCTCAGGTTCAAACAATTATTCTCGATACTATTTAAAAATTCTAACACGACCTCATTATTAATCTCATTAAAATTTTTTAGATTTAAGCAAATTAATTTTAATAAATTTGAGGAGAACTTTTTAATAAATTGTATGTTAAAATTATCCTTTTCGAATAGGATCAATGAGATATTTAATTGCTTGATGTTAACACATTGATTCAATATTGATTGATGAAAGGTCGATATGAAATTATTAAGCATTCCTTTACGTCGATAATCGATTATGTTCACATAACTATTAAACCAATTGGATATTATCAAATTTATAATGGTATCATTATAAATTTCAATGTACTTTGTGTAATCAAATAATGGTTTATACTCGGCATTAATCTTTATGTTTTGAACATTGATAAAATTCAATTGATTTCTTAATTGAACGATTTCTGCCTTGTTAAGGCATGTAATTAATGTCATGATTATTGAGTAATTGTGACGTTTATCTATGGTTTCAAAGGGACTCATGTAAAGCAATGGAACCGTCACTTTACACCAGAATCGGTTGACCAACAAACATTCGAATAATGTTGAGTGATTATTTTGTAGGTGCTTTAAAATGTAATAAATGCAATCATCTGGTAAATACTGTGTGGTCATTTTATATTTTAAGAAAGGAAATGAACGGAACAAAAAAATAATTAAAAAAATTTTTTTTTCACGATACTAAATTTATCATTTCCCGGAGCGTATCAAAGGGGGTTCCGTGTAAATCATGGATAATTCTGTACTGTATAAGATTCTGATTGGGCAGATGAAATCATCCCTAACCATAATCAACAGCCAAAAAAATTCTGTGGCCATGCATGCGTTTGTCAATTGAATAATCACTTCATAATCATTTGATTGGTTTAACTATTC
Organism: Funneliformis geosporum; assembly: GCA_946474995.1. Classification (NCBI taxonomy): domain Eukaryota; kingdom Fungi; phylum Glomeromycota; class Glomeromycetes; order Glomerales; family Glomeraceae; genus Funneliformis; species Funneliformis geosporum. The sequence goes on along the minus strand of CAMKVN010001118.1, from coordinate 3,657 downwards.
TATAGCAAAATCCTGAATTTAAACCACGAAATTCGTTAAATTATTCATCACCTAACTTATTAAATTCTAGAGTTACTCGATCATCCAACACGATCGATTAACACGAATAATAGTTATTCGTTTGCTAATGATTTGTTAGCATGTCTTTTATGAACTTTAGTAGACGGAATTGATCAAAATTACGTTGTAAGTTCTAGAGTTGACTCAGCCAGTCGTTTGATGCTTCTCGGTTGGTTCAGTCGCTAACCGAGTCTAATTAACAATCAATAAAAAAGTCATTAATTAATTCATTTTAATTCAGGTCTAATGCATCAAATAATTAAGCTTTTTCTCCGTCTTTTACAATTTACCTTTTTTTTCAATTAGATAATGGGATAGAAAGAATACTTGATCGTCTCATGCAATTAAAGTAATCTCCGGATATTTTATAAAAAAAAAATATATTTTTTTTTTATCATGTTTTAAAAAAAAATTGTTGCATTGTTTCAAGCAAAAATTATTGTAAATACTGGTAAATAAAAATAAAAATGGTCATAAGTTCGATTCAAGATTTTTATCATGATAAAACTTGTTTGCGATCGTTTTACAAAGATATAAGTATTTAATAGAAATAAATTACAATTTTATACAACTATTTTTCGTCAATATAAATGATAATTAAATAGAATAGTAAGAACTTGTGTACCGGTCGTTTTCATTGCTTTGCTTCATATTAGGCATTTGTACTAATACTACCAAATTAAATATCAAATTCCAATTCTTTCGACATGTAAGTTTCATCTTCCAATAATTTAATTTTTTTACTGCCTTTATCTATAAAATCATACAGAAACATTTCAATTGATTAATAAATAGATTTTTTTTGATTTTTTAAATCGTATAAATTGGAAATTTTTTTACCTCCAAATTTATCGCTTTCAAACTTTCGTTTACCTTTTTTTTAAAAAAAGGAAAAAAAGGTTATTAATAAATTTAGCATTTTTCAAAAATGTGGTAAAATAATTTTTAATTATTAATTACCAAAATCCAAAGAAATGGATCGACTTCGCAAACTTCTTGTGGATTCTGCGGAGTTTATCATGCTACTTAAAGATCTACTCTTATAAATAGCACCGGGATTGTTTGTTGTTATAGGTCCAATTTCTGATGATTCTACAATATCGGTTGGATTTCTCTGTTCAGAAATATACATGTCCCAAATTCTACTACTGATGCCTCTAGCTGGCCTTTTACTTGGATCAGGGTCCCAACATTCTTTCATTAGCTCAATATAACCTTCAGGTGCGTTAATATTACTTGTTTGAGGACGTAAGCCATCACAAATATCAATAATCAGCTCAATATCATGAGCACGATCCCAAAAAGGTCTTCTGCCTGTCATCCACTCCCACATAATCATACCAAAACTATAAATATCTGATTTTATGGTGTATTTTTGTCCTTGAAGAACCTCTGGAGCCATATATGGAATAATTCCATAAATTTCACTATTTTCAACTTCAGTAGCAGGTTTACTTAATCCTAAATCACCTATTCTAATAGAATGACTTTGATTATATTGATACATCAAAATATTTCCACTATGAAAATCACGGTGGATAATACCCCCCTCATGAATATTTGATAGGCCATCTGCAATATTCCATAAATTCCATAACTTTGTATCCCAACTAACATTAAAAAAATCATTAGCTATATAATGGGATAGATCTCCTGTTTCACAATAATCCATAATTATCACAAATTCTTTAGTATTAGGATCTTGCGTAATTCCATAATACGAAATAACATTACTGTATGTTCTTAATTTATAAAATATTTTAAGCTGAAAAAAGATTATTAACTTAGTATGTATCATAATAAATAAAAAAAGTAAAATTTATATATACCTCGTTTAATTCCTTAGAATTAAAGTTTTTAGAATTGTTAAGTTTCTTAAGAGCAACTTGAATATTTGGTCTCCGATTATATTTATGTTCTTTATAATTCCAACTCTTTATTGTACCATCAATCCAAATAGCTTTATAAACTTTACTAAATCCTCCCTCACCAATAATTTCTATATTTTTGAATTGATCGTATGGAACAAACTCCATTTTTCCTTGCTTTATTTCGTTAGTTTGTGTATATTCGATAAAATCGTCTATAATCTTGTTTCCAATTGGATTCAAGGTTATATTTGTTCTATAACAAATACGGCAAACCTCATAATTCTCTTCAGAAGGTTTTCTTATTTTTTTACATTTAATACATTTCTTAGACTTTAATTTAACGACGGTTTGTATTTGCTGATCTCGTGTCATTTGAAATTAAAAAGTCGATTTATGTTTAAAATTTATTAAAATTGATATTGATTCGTGATTATTTTTGCAAATTCGTCTCAGACATTCAAAACCTACTTTATATATTTTATGTTTTTAATATGAATAAACATTTCGTAATTCTCAAAGGAAATTCCGAATTTAAAAATGAATTCCATCAATTTCATCGAAACTTCCAAAAGAATGATCTGTTCAGAATTTACTGTATTATAGATCTGCACCCGAAAATTCCTAGCAAAAAAAATAGAAGTTTAAATGTCTTCCTATTAAATTACCTCAAGAACCTAGCTCAATGGATTGTTTTATTAATAAAATTAACAAAATTAAGCACTTCTTTTGAGTAGTTGCCCATTAACTTAAGATTTCGTAAGTTATGAATGAAGAAAAGCTGTTCAAGTAATGATCCTTATTAAGTGCATGAACATTATAATCAAATCATTGAGTGAGATGAGAACGCCCAAATTTGATTGATTTATTATAATGAACTCAACTTATTTATTACTCAATGTATGCACTTTGCATTATAATGATAAAATTTTAAAGCAATAAAGCAATAAAGCAAAGTAAATAAATTATTAAAACACAATCTATTATTAAGCAGCGAACCATGTTAGAAATAATACTCTAATTTACAAATTGATTTCCTTTGAAAGAAAAAATTAGTTGATATTACTTAATATCGTCAAAATTATGATATATTTCATGAATTTAAGTGTGATGAAACATGTGAAAAAAAAATTTATCATTTTAAATATAGCTTTGCTGTGGAAATTTATCAAACCATTACAATATTTGTTTGAATAAAGAAAGTTTTTCAAGCTAGAAATAGTAAAGTATATTGTCTCTAAAAGCTCGGGATCTGCAGAAAAACAATGAAAGTTATTAAAAAAAAAGTAAAATTTTTAATCAATTCAATTTACACAAAGGAATGAATATATAAATATTGATAAAAGCAAAATTATGACATTTATAGTTTAAAAATATTTTGATGAGACTTCCTTAAAACTGCAGTTATTACTCCAAATATAATTGTATTATTAGAATATTCTTACTTTATAATTGTATCTTTTTTTAAGATAAGATTAAAAAGTAGGGATGCTAATGGTCACGGTTACAGTGATGGCAAGTGACTTGAAATGACCCAAATGACTTTGATGACTGGTCACTAGTCATTTAGTCACTTTAAAAGCTAAATGACCTATGACTTAGGTCATTTTATAATATTTTGTAGATGTTAAAACAAAATACTTCAAAAACTCAACCCTATAAGAAATCGAAATAAGGAAATGATACGTTTTTTATAAGGTTTGTATATGTAATTAATGATTCTATATCA
>CAMKVN010001117.1:0-20716 GCA_946474995.1 Funneliformis geosporum | reverse complement strand
AAAAAATTAAATTGTTATTTTTTTATGTTTATAATATAAATAAACACTAACATGTCATATGATCGCAATTTGTTATTACGGTTATATGACTTTTCTAGCATTAATTCACGTTTATAGAAGGTGTGCGGATACTTTTGTCCACCCTCTGTATTTTACCACTACGCTCTGACCACCACCCCTACAAATTCCACTATTTTATATAGTTTTTCCATTTGATTTGACAAATGCATTCTTTTTTATTCAAACATTTTAAATAACATTAAACATCATATATCATGCATATTATACAATTTCCATATCTAACTATATTTTTCACTATTAAAATTTTTACAATTTTAAAATTTACGCAGTTTTACAGTTTCGCTATTGAAATTTTCAGCAATTTCAAATTTGAATTATATAAATTAAATAAATTGAATCAACTAATTAATTACTACTAATTCAACACTGATCAATCCTAGATTTAACATTAATTAATCTGAGGTTTAATACTAATTAATCCCTTCCTATAGAATTTATTATATAATTATAAATCACTTTATTATTTGAGTGAAATTACAGCTGAAAATTTAGCTTATTATTAATTTATACTTTTTATACTTTATTAAATTTATAATGTAACATTTCCTTTAATAGTAATACAAGTAAAAAAATTCACTATATCCCTTAAATTTAATATAAAAATTTGTTATATAAAAAAATTTTATTAATAAAAGTCCTATTTTATTTTACTTGGTATAGGATATAGGATATTCAATTTATTATACATAATAGTAAGTTTTATTATAAAAATTCTATATATTCAATTATTTATTTAATAAAATTCAGAATCACTCATGAATATACAATAACAAAGAATTCAGAATATAGAAATTTGTTATAGTAAGGTTCAATTGTATAATAGAACTGATTCTGAAAATTTTTATTTCTAATTTATTCAAAAAAATTTTACCAAAACTTAGTATTCTAAACTGGATTATCAAATTAGATTAGAATTATAATTTTAAATCTGAGACCAAAATTAAATCAATTTATCTTGTCAGAACATGTTTTTGCATTTGAATTATGATGTAATTAATTTAGGTGATCTAATTTTATTATATAAAAAATTTAAATTATGTAAACTTCTTTTTTTATTTATGCTATAAAGCTATTAATGTTATTAATCTTATATCTGAAAGTGAAACTATTTGAAAATGAAATATTTAAATAGTATATTTTTATAAATGAACTTTTTAAAGAAAATGATATTCAATTGATACATAAAAATGTTAAAACTCATCAAGTTTTACTATTTATAAGTATTTTTGAAATTAGTTACTATTTTAACTTTTTTTATAGTAAATTATTTAAATCAAAACTTAGCTTTAAAATATTGGTGATAAATGAATATCATGCAAGCAAAGCAAATTATGCTTATATAGTATAGCAGCAAAATATTTTTATTTTAAGCATATACAATTCATCATATATATGTTAAAATTCAGATTTAAAATTTTATAGAAAACATTCATGAAGAAATTAATTTTATAAAAAATTCATAGTAGAATAATGATATAAAAATTTGTATCTCAGCATTACTTTTATCTATCAATCTCTTATTCAATTAAATTATATTTAGATTAGTCAGGTTTTTAATAACTTAAAATATTTTATTTATAATAAAATTTATCTAATTATTCTAAATGAAATAAGATAATGGATTTAAATTTTGTTTAGTAAATTCTAAAGGGATCAGATTTTAGAAAAAACCTGATTCTGAACAGATAGTATAAAAGAATTTTCAACACATAATATGATATAGTATAATGCTAATAAATAGCAACTGAAATTAATTGTAATATATATGTAACTGATCAAATATTGATTAATAAAAAGAATTTTTTCTATCAAAAAATTCTAAATTCTATACCAAAGTAATTAGAATATTAAAAAAAATGATATCAATAATACAAAATTATCATAATATTCCCTATAGGATTTCTATCACTTATTATTTTTTGATTAAAATAACTTGTAAATTTAAAAAGTTTTAGTGAATTTTGTTAAATTTAACAGGTTTCGTTAAATTTGATAAATTTATTCAAAATCTCAATTTAACTAAATTCTCAAAATTTAATGGATTTTAAGAATTTTAATAAGTTATTATTCAAATCTAAACAGAGATTCTGATATAATTTAGTTTAAGAAAATTTTCAAGAATTTTTTTAGGTTTCTAAAAGGTTGTATTATATTTAAAGAAATTATATTTTGAAGTAGAAAATTACTATTAAAAATTAAATTTTCATCAAAATATTTGCTACCATTAAAATTTTACCATTTATCAATACTTTGTACTTTTTCCACTCATCAAAACTTTCAATGTTTTACTTTAAAAAGATTTTTAGTAGTAATCTATCAAAATTAATTTTGATTTTACAACCTATCAAAATAAATATAAAATTTTTTAAATTACTCTAATTATGTAACTAATATAATAATTAAGAATTAAATAATAGTAGATTATTTTATTAAAAATAAATATTAAATATTAAATTTACAATACTTATTTGAAAAATTCATATAGATTATGTTTTACTTTTTGCTTAAAAATTTCTAATTGATTAACAATTATTTTTTTTATTCTTTTTAAATATGATATTTAAAATTTAATAAATTTAATTTTTTTTTTTTATATTTAAATTATAATTAAAAAATATTATTTAAAAATAATATAGTAAATAATAAGTTATTATTTTAATATTTTAATTATAGAAATTTTATATATATATAAATTCTTTAGTTGTCATTTTTTTGTATTAATATATGTAAATAATTGATTATTTGTAACTGATAACTGATTTTTCTGATTTGGGAGTTTTGCAATAGAAAGGGAGGAAACTCTAAAAAAATTTTTTTTTGAGTTAATGTTAAATCTGGACTTATTTTACAAAAAATATATAATTAGCTTAGAAAGTAAAATTTTTATTTTTTTAGAGTTTCCTCCCTTTCTATTGCAAAGCTCCCATTTATTCATAAAGATAAATTCTGTTCATAAATAAATATTTTATATTTACAAATTTGCATTAAAATAGACAATATTAATATTAGATTAAAGTATATTTATTGTTTTTCATTTTTTTATTCATTTATATTTATAATAGGACTAGAAAATCAAGTTATATTTTGAAAAAATTTTTAAAAAATCTTAGAAATTGCTTTAGTTACACTTATTTCTAAGAAATATTTGACTAAATTTAAAGTTGTATTGTTATACAAAGTTGTATTCAATTAACATATATTAGTTATTGAACCTACTCTAATTGAAAAGTGAAGATAAATGTATGAATTAAAAATATTTGTAATTCCTACTAATAACATGAAAAAGTTCTCTAATAAAGTTTTTCCAAGTAAGTTATTTTCCGTTAAAATAACTTAGATTTGAGATATAAAGTTTCTTTATGAGTTAAATATAGAAAGCAATATTTTGATACCTTTAATCACGTAAATGTGATATCACAAATACATCATTGCAGATTTTAATCTTTCGTTAGTTTTATTATGTCTTCTCCTGGATTTATGCATTAACTACAATATCAGAAAGCAAAATTTTTTACTGTAGGAATTACAATGATTTAACTTTTATTGTCAAATCACCTATCTAAATAACTCATTATAAAGATACAATGGACAGATGATTTAACAGAAATATGTATGTTAATGATAATTATAATATTCAAATTGATTTAAATATGCTCTGTTCAGCCACTTAGATTAGTCTCTAAATAATTAATAGGTATTTGGCATTTCGTTTTGAATAACTATTATATAGGAAAATCAAAAAATTTTCAATCTAAACTCCGCAAGGAGCCTAGAATCACAAATCAAAATTTAATTCTCAATTATAGGTAATAATATATATTAGAGTGGTGTTAAGCTTAAACTGTTTGTCGTTAAGTTAACAAGGATTATTTGCTAGCAGGGAGTTTAATTGCGTCTAAACTATGGAAGAAATAAACACGAATAATTAAATTTAAGGGTCAGGTCATCTTTATTTATATAGATTTAAAGAAGAATGAATTGTTTAACGAGCAAATATAAGTTTTAGGGATAAAGTATTGATTTATTAGAGAATTGTAATGACTCTGCCATTTAGCAGGTCAAAGATACAAAGTATTTATACAAAATAAAATAATAGCAAATAAAATATGATAAATATGATAAATATAATAAATGTAATAAATATAATAAATATAACTAATCTATCTAATCTATCTAAACTAAGTCAAATATGACAGATTTGTCCAATTTGTCATATTGGTCAGATCGGCCAACCAATCAAAATCACATGATTGGCTATAGTTAATCGGCTCAGCATGGATCACGCCTTCAGTGGGTATAGACAAACGATGCAGTTTTAACCGTAAACTTAACTGCACCATGACCGCAAAATTTTTTTCTGCGCAGTAATTTATTCTAAATATTACACGCAATACAGTTATAGTATAATCATTATGTTGTTTATTTGGTTTCAAGATTCATTGATTTATTGTACCACGCCCATGGTATTTTAAGGGACCTAAATAATTTTTCTAAGATACCGCTTATATAAATACTATACATATTTAACTAGCATTATGCATGGGTGACTTCAAATAACGAAATATTGAGTCCATTTTTTAATCATACTAACTTACATCACATCATCATATTTCTCGGTTATTTGTTTGATAGCAAATGAACAGTTATCGTAAATATTTAATTTATCCTAATAAGATTTAACATCCATTTATTTGTTAAAAGATAATCTATTGATAAGTTTAATAATTACCGCAAATATTAATTTAGAGACTGCACGAATAAACTTATTAACATATAATTTTGAGTGCCAATCCATAGCTCATTTAATTTTATAACTTCTAAATTTCTTTAAAAATAAATTGCATTTTTTTCGATTTAAAGTTTAAAGCTTTAACAGCAAAAAAATTTAATTATTAAAAATTAAACTTTAATATCTGAATAGTATGTCGAACTTTTTCACAATGACGGACGAAAGTTTTTCATTAACGTTAATCTTCGTTTATTTATTTCAACACCTTTTCATAAAAGGAAACCAGAACGGTTCGATTTGACTAGTACAGTTTGATTATATTTTTTGGATACCGTACCATAGAGAAACGATAGATCTACCGTAATGGCTCCCGTCTCCTCAAAGGGAAGCGCGTAACTATTAATTACGATCATAAAATACAATTTCATTAGACGAAAAAAAAACTATTCTTAAATTTAAGAATGTTTGAACAAATAAAAAAATTATTTTTTTTATCCGATTAGAAATAAAAAAAAATTTCTAATTTAATTTGAATACTTATGTTGTCCAAATCCAATTATCACCATTGGTAAAAGTTTCTAACACAAACTTGCGAATAAATTATAAATAAAATTTATTATTTTGCCACAATAATTTCTAAAGTTTTCTAAAGTGTTTTATTGCGATAAGATAAAGATCATACCCTGACAATTTGGTGTAATGAGCATTTAGGATAATATTATCCGAAGTGAGTATTTGTGATATTATCCGAAATGATCATTTGGGATAAATGCGGATTTGGGACCGAAACGATCTTCGCGACAGTAATGCATTTGGGTACAACATAACCAATCATTTCATCATAAGTTACATATATGATAATAAGAGACATAAACACAGAAATATTTTAAAATTTTTTATAATAAATCAGATTTATATTACATTTGAATATATCTTTTTTGAATATTTTATCATTATTCGAGAAATTAGATTTAAAGTTTCAAGATTTTTTTTAATAAAAGAATGATTGATTCAAAAAAATAATAAATTATTTAAAGAAAAAAAAAAAAAACTAAAATAATTCGAGTTAATACTGAATACCTGTTTGACTCCTTGCTTCGGAGGTCACATTGCAACTATTTACCTCGACACAGAAGACATAGAAACTCTTCATCAAACAAACAACCAATATTTCGCACGATACGAATCGTACCAGCATATAAATCCTACGCACTACCAACGACGACAATGCTCATAAGAAGTTATTATTATTTAATTGTTGAATCTTTTAATTTGCAAAATACACGTGATTAAATAAAAAATAATAGTAGTTTTTTTATTTTTATTTTACTTTTTATATATATTGATTGTAAGATAAATGTCGAAGATGAGACTCCTTTCCGACTTTGATATTCTCAAGTATCAATCAAATTCATGCCGAGAAATATTGTCATCCTCAACTAAAGCAATTTGAATTGATTGATTCGTTAATTCTTCCTGATATCCTATTTAGATTACTGTTGGGGAATCAGGCTGAGCGGGTTAGAGAAAATCATTGATATCGTTGCATTTAGTTCTTTAGAGTTTATATTTATAAACGAATGTAAAATAGCAGAAGGATTTTTAATTATGTAATAATGGATAAAAATTAAATAGATTAATACTGCCTCAACGTCGGCGCTCTGTACCTTCGGAGCCAATTTTATTAAATATTGATCGTTGCGAAATTACTACGGCCTATTAAAGATATCTGTCTAAAGGATTTATTGGGGAATTTATATGTTATTGAATATAAAACCGTCTATTCGAACCCAAGTAACAATCCGCATTTTACATATTAAATTGAAAATTGACAAGTACGATTTGCCGATTTGTCCAGTGGTAAACTTGTCCAGCGGCCAATTTGGCCTACGCTGACTCAGATCAGCTAACTATTAAAAATAAGTAATACATCGCATGTGTAATTGTTAACTAGCTATTGTAACAATATTTTAGGAAAAAAATTACAAACAGTCAAATTCGTCTTTATTTTGTCCTTCCCCTGAACCGTTTCACTCGATTAAAGGCCAACCGTATCTCAGAACAGGTGGCCGTATAGCCAAATTAGTGCCCGCTCAAGATTGATTTTTATCGCTAATAATTATATGAAAAGTAAAAATATATGCCTGTGACCGTTTAAGCCAAATAAAATATTGTATTACATATTATATTAATAAGTTAAAGATAGAAAGTGTTTATGCGGCTGAAGTTTCCAATTTTACATTCATCATTTTTTTTTTGCGGGTATAATTTATTAGGTAATAATTAATTTTAAAAGTGCGTTTTAGTTTTTCTATGATTTGACCCGAAATCACATCAAATACTATTATTAACGCATGTTTATATTCAAATTTACTCAAATAACTAATTTTCTTAAAGAGGAGGGAAAATATCAAATTGAGACACAGATACATGATTTCTCGCATCAGAGAAAAGCCATTCACTAGATACTGAAGATGCAATTGTTAATTTGAACTCCAAAGGATCATTTTCTTCAATTTTAGGCAATTATGCCAAATCAAGATTACAATCGATTTCATTTACCGATTGTAACAAAATATTTCAACTTAGCAATAATTAATGAATAGCCTTCACATGTATTTATATTTTAACTTAAGGCTAACAAAGTTCAAAGACAATCTAATTTGAAATAGGTTAATCAATCGATATAAAATACTTTATTTAAATGATTACAAACTGCTCTATGCTATATTAGCTACTCTATACAGTGTTCACATACATAAAATTATTTTAAATCTATAAATTTAAGGAAGTGTTAATAATGTTGTTACGTTTAATTTAAGAAATTTTTTACTAAAAGATTAGATATATAATTCAATTTGAAAATTTCAATAGATAAACATACCGATTAAATCAAAATATCAATTTGAGAATGATTGTTTACAGCTTCTACAACAATTACTCAATACTAAATTAATATAAAAATGAAAAATGAATTTAATTAAATACTTTATATTCATACTTTTTTTCAGTCAATCATCTTCTTTAACACTTCTAACACTTCTTCAATAATTGGTCTTTGTTCAGGTTCATGATTCCAACATTGTTTATAAAGTTTTTCGTATACTTCGGGAGTTTTTGGTATAGTTTTCTCACGAGTTTGATTAATAATGGCAATTAACAAATTATCATTATAATCTATAAATGGAGGGTGCCCACTAGAAATTTCCCACATTAATACACCATAACTATAAATATCTGAAGGTTTGATGTATTTAAAATTTTGACTTATAAGCATCTGCGGTTCCATATAAGCAATTCTACTAAAAAGTCCAATGTGCATCGTTGAATTATTTTCAATTTTTGAAATACCAAAATCCGTAATTTTGGCATTATTCTCATGAATAACTATATTTTTTGAATGCTAAATTAATAAATTGTTAGTAAATTATATCTTACTTTAAATACAATAAAAAGAATAAAATATGATATTTACAAGATCCCTATGTAAAATATCCTCATTATGTAAATAATTCAATCCATCTGCGATTTGAAATGACAACCTTGTCTTATCATTCCAAGTTAAATTGTCAAAATTACGTTTAAGATAATTTTGTAGATTACCACATTTCGCATATTCCATTACAAGGAAAAATTCTTTTGTAATTTCACCTGAAAAAGAAATAAAGATATATTTATATTTATTTAAATAAAATCATTAAATTCTATTATAATTACCTTGACTAATACCCAATAAACGTATAATTCGATTACTATTATTAAGACGCAAATGCACTTTTAATTCATGAATAAATGCATTTAATTCTGTATTATTTGATTTTTTATAAACAACATGATCATTAGTTTTTAACCAAGTCGCTTTTATTATACTTCGCAAACCCCCTATATTAAGTGGTTGTAAATCAATTAGCTCATTAGAGGATATAAATTTAACTTTATCTTCTACCAAGGAATCATTAATAAATTCAATTGTATTATCGTTGCTTTTATTATTAACTTCAAATTTTCCAACATTTTTTTCAGGCTTATTTTCATTTCTTATTGATTTTTGATGCCATTCAAATGCTTTTTCTAAATCTTCTTTTATTCCTATACCATATTCATAAAATTTGGCTAAATTGTATTGTGCTTCTTCATTTCCATTTAATGCTGATTTTTGATACCAATAAAAGGCTTTTGATAGATCCTTTTTAATTCCAATGCCTTTTTCACAAAAATAACCTAATCTGTATTGTGCAATTACACTTCCATTTTCTGCTGATTTTTGATACCAATAAAAAGCTTTTTTCAAATTTTTTTTAATCCATACGCCTTCATGATAAAAAAACCCTAAATTATATTGTGCATATTCATTTTCATTCTCTGCTGATTTTTCATACCATTGTAATGCTTTAACCATATTTTTTTCAATACCCAATCCATATCGATAACATAGAGCTAAATTGCATTGTGCAACTTTATTTCCATTTTCGGCTGCCCTTTGATACCAGTAAAATGCATTCTCTAAATTTTTTTCTATGTTTATACCATTTTCAAAATAATATCCTAAATCATTTTGCGCATTACTATACTCTTGGTTAGCTGAATTTTCATACAATTCAAATGCTTTATTAGTATCTATTCCAATACCTTTTCCATAATAATAACAATTACCTAAATTATATTGTGCGATTTTATTTCCTTTTTCAGCTGATTTTTGATACCAATAAACAGCTTTTTTAAGATCTTTTTTTATTTCAATGCCATATTCATAAAAAGATCCTAACATATTTTGTGCATCACTATTTTCTTGTTTTGCTAATTTTTCATATAATTCAAATGCTTTTACTTCATCTTTTTTAAGTGTCCATCCATTTTGATAACATTTAGCTAAATAATATTGTGCATCATTATAATTTTGATTAGCTGATTCTTGATACCAATAAAATGCTTCTTCTACATTTATTTCAATACCCCATCCATTTTGATAACATTTAGCTAAATTATATTGTGCAACTTTATTACCACTTTTGGCTGAATTTTGATACCAATAAAATGCTTTTATTAAATTTAATTCAATTCCCAATCCATTATGATAACATTTAGCTAAACCATATTGAGCATCACAATTATTTTGATTAGCTGATTTTTGATACCAATAAAATGCTTTTTCTAAATCCTTTTCAATTCCCCATCCATTTTGATAGCATTTAGCTAAATTATCTTGTGCTTTATTATTATTAAAATTTGCTGATACTTCATACCATTTAAATGCTTTATCTAAATTTTTTTCAATTCCTAATTCATTTTGATAGCATTTTGCTAATTTATATTGTGCATTGTTATTATTAAGATTTGCTGATTTTTGATACCAATAAAATGCATTTATAATATCTTTTTCAAGTTCCTTTTTATCATGAAAATTAAATTGATTATTACTATTAAATTGATAAGCAAATTCATGATTCCAATATAATATTTTTTTAAGATTCTTTTTAAATTTCCATCTATTTTGATAACATTTGGCTAAATTATATTGTACAATTTCATTATCACTATTTACCAATTTTTGAAGCCAATAAAATACTTTTTTATTACTACATTTTAATGATTGTTGATACCAATAAAATGCTTTTTCTAAATTTTTTTCCTTTTTTATACCATTCTCATAAAAAAATCCCAACTTATTTTGTGCATCACAATATCCTTGCTTTGCTAATTTTTCATAAATTTCAAAAGATTTAATATTATCTATTTTAATTCCTAATCCATTTTGATAACATTTAGCTAAATTATATAATGAATTACTATTATTTTGAATTGATGATTCTTGATACCAATGAAATGCATTTTCTAAATCTATTTTAATTCCCCATCCATTTTGATAACATTTTGCTACATTATATTGTGCAATACTATTATTTTGATTAGCTAATACTTGATACAAATTAAATGCTTTTATTAAATCCTTTTCAATTCCCCATCCATTCTGATAACATTTAGCTAAATTGTATTGCGCAATTTCATTATCACTTTTTGCTGAATTTTGATACCAATAAAATGCATTTATTAAATCCTTTTCAATTCCCAAACCATATTGATAGCATTTAGCTAATTTATTTTTTGCTTTATTATTATTTAAATTTGCTGATAATTCATACCATTTAAATGCTTTTTCTAAATATTTTTCAATACCTAATTCATTTTGATAATATTTTGCTAAATTATATTGTGCTATTGCATTTCCACTTTCTGCAGACTTTTGAAGCCAATAAAGCGCTTTTTCCAAATCTATTTCAATTTCCATCTCGCATCCATTTTGATAACATTTAGCTAAAATATATTGCGCATCATTATTATTTTGATTAGCTGATTTTTGAAGCCAAAGAAATACTTTCTTATTACCATTTATTATAGATTTTTGATACCAATAGAATGCTTTTTTCAGATCCTTTTCAATTTCCCATCCATTTTGATAAAATTTAGCTAAATTAAATTGTGCTTTACTATTATTATTTAAATTGGCTGATATTTCATACCATTTAAATGCTTTTATTAAACTTTTTTCAATTCCCCATCCACTTTGATAACATTCAGCTAAATTATATTGTGCAATTTTATTGCCACATTCTGCTGATTTTTGTAGCCAATAAAATGATTTTTCTAAATCCATTTCAATTCCCCACTTATTTTGATAACATTTGGCTAAAATATATTGTGCATTATTATTATTTTGATTAGCCGATTGTTGAAGCCAATAAAATATTTCCTTATTATCATTTTCTACTGATTTCTGATACCAATAAAATGCTTTTTCTAAATTTATTTCAATTCCCCATCCATTTTGATAACATTGTGCTAAATTATATTGTGCAACTACATTTTTATCTTTTGCTAACTTTTTATAAAAAAGAAATGCTAAATTAAATAATATGATATTATTAATTAATGATTTGATATCAAAATCTATGATATATTTAATAAATAACTTACGACCTATTTATTTTTAAAGAAATTTAGTCAAGATAAAGATTAAATAAAATACACATATAGTAAAGAAATTATAAGAAACCTTACTTCCTAGAATATTAAAATATTTTAAATTTTATAAATTTAGTTAAATGTATATTTAACTAAAAAAATCTATAATTTTAATCGATAAAATTAACTAACCATCTTTAATTTTAAATGTAAAAATTAGTTTTGGATTATTAAATAAAAAACCGAGAAGGATAAATAGAATAACTTACGATCTGTAGTAACGGTAACATTAATTATTTTAAATAAAGTTTAATTGATTTTAACTTTATAGACTTTATAGATTAAAGTATTAATAAATTAACTTACCGACTATAATATAAATTATAGAATTAAAAGAGTTTAAAATAAAATGAATAAATAGTTCAAAATCACATTGAATAACTTACTTTCTATAATATTTAATGTTTAATATTTAGAAAATAAAATTTTTAATTATACTTTAATATAAAAATACATTTTAAAAAATGTTATGATAATTACCAACTAAAATAATGATTTTTAAAGTTAGTCATTTAAATTCATTGAGAATTTATAGCTAAAATATCAATAACTTACGATCTATTATATTATTCAATTATTTTTAAGTGAAAAACTTAAGTTATTAAATTATTATAAATTAAATAAATCAATTAATTAACTTACAATCTATAATATCATCGTTAATTTAGTAATGTAAAATTTAATGTAAGAATAATAGATAAAGAATTTATTCAAATACTTACTTTCTGTAAAATTAAAATTTTTTAAATAAAAATTAGTTGTATTTAAGATTACAAATATTATAGCTAAAAATTTATAAAGAGCTTACTTCCTATTATAAATTATAAAAAATATAATTAAATAAATATAAATTAAAAATTTATAGAATACATAAAAAACTTACCATCTGTTATATTAAATATTTTTATATAAAATATATTGTTAAGTTTAAATAATATAAAAAATATTAAAAGAATCAACAAAAATAACTCACATTCTATACGAATAATATATCATTATTAATAAAAAATTTGTTAAATTTAAAAAATACAGTTGAAGAACTAATAATATAACTTACGCTCTGATATTAAAATTATAATTATTTTAGTTTAGTAAAAAATTTAACAATTTAAGTTTAATTGAAAAAATTAGCGAAAATATAACTTACCAACTGTAATTAAACAAAATTAATTGAGTTAAATTAATGTTAAAATTATATATAAATTTAAAAGTAATTACTTACGAACTATAATTGTCAACGTTATATTTTTTTGAAGTAAAAGTTAGTAGATTTTAAATTAACGTTGAAGAATAACCAAATATACTTACATTCTATAAAATTATTGATGAAAAAATTAGAATTGTTTCAATTAAAGTATAAAGAAATAAAATTATAATTAACTCACTTGCTATAATGTTAAGTTTTTTAATTTAAAATTAAATTTATTTAATTTAATATGTAAAAAAAAATTATTATAAATATTTTTAAAACTTCAATTAAACGACTTACTAGCTATAAATCAAGAATCAATTTTAATTAAAATGAGTAGAGTTTAAATTAATATAAATATATTGTCAAAAAATGAATAAAAATAACTTACAACCTTTGTCATCAATTATTATAAAATAAAGTTAGGTTTGTTTTAAATTAATAATCAAATTTAAAGAATCAATAAAAATTAACTCACTTGCTGTGACATTATTTTTTTTAAAAATTAATTTAGCGATTTTAGTTTACATAACAATATTATCGTTAAATCAATAAAGTAACTTACCATCTATAAATTAAATATTTTTTAGATAAATTAATCATAATATGTGAAATAATAAATTAAAATTAAAAAAACTTACGATCTTTGATTAATTTTTTTTTTTTTGCAAATAAAAAAAAAAAATTAGTTAAATATAACTAACAAAAATATACTAAAATAAAAAACTTACAATCTATGTAATAAAATTAATTAGTATAGTTATTAATAAGTATATACATTTTTCAATAAACATCACATCCTACTCACCATGTATACTCTCTATTATCGTAGGCATTGTTACAAAATAAACAAATAAAAATAAACAGAGAATTTTTATTGTCGTTACTTTTTAAGTAGTAGTAGTACAAATTCTGACAAACTTTTGTGAAACA
This sequence comes from Funneliformis geosporum, assembly GCA_946474995.1. NCBI lineage: Eukaryota > Fungi > Glomeromycota > Glomeromycetes > Glomerales > Glomeraceae > Funneliformis > Funneliformis geosporum. The sequence continues at coordinate 6,764 of CAMKVN010001117.1, read as the reverse complement.
CTGCCACATGAAATTTGAAAAATGAACCAAATCTACGTCATGTCGATCAAGTGACATATAAGAGGATAGAGGTCAAACGAATTGGTGTAACGTTTAGGATTTCCAAAACAAAATCCCCAGAATACTTCGGGTGGTGTAACATTGTGTGATAAATAAAAAGCCTCCATAACCTATTTTAACCATACTTTTTTAACTTTATCATTCATGCGGTGTATTTTTATTTACTATTAAGTGTAAATCGTCAATATATATCATTGTTAAAAAACTTGAGAATGACTAACAAATTTTCGAAATATAGTTTTTTCAAAAAAAAAAAAATCCATTAAGACATCTTGACCATCTTTTTCAATGGCATCATCAATAAAGTTTTATCTTTGTCCTTACTTCCTTCCAATGTACCCACATACATGACAAGAATCAAGATTCGAAATAAAGGAATGCTTCCTTTACCTCTATGCATATGCTAGGTTCCTAAATGGCTCATTGTTTTATGTGCAACAAAACTAAAAACTACACAATTGATTATTTCGATTTTGTGTAACATGTTGGTCAGAGTGTCTCGCCTCTAATAACTCCGTGACATAACCTTACTATCATTTATATCAAAGGAACTATTTACATCGAAATATAAAATTATTTAGTAGCTCATTAAAAGAAGAAATATTTTTTAACGATAAGGACAAAAAAAAATTGATTTCGTAAGAGATAAGTAGTTTTCTAGCGACATTCCGATAAATCCGGTAAAAGTTAAAAAAAATTTGCTTAAGAAAAGGCCTGGTGTTTTTTTCCTTTACATTATTATATATTTTGGGTTTAAAAAAATTCTATTAGATGAAAGATTTACAAAATGAAGCCAAAAAATGACAGAATATAGAATATTAAAAGTTTTGATAGTTAATAGTAAAATCATTCATATTCCTATATATGTCAGAGGGAAAGATTCCATAGATAAGAAAATTTAGTTTCATAAAATAAAAATCATTTATTTACGGAATTTATTTCCTTATTTTTGTGTCTATATTTACAGATGTTTAACAACGAATATACGTGAATAATTCAATAAAGCGGTACATTTTTTTTATTGTTTATTATTAAATAATAAGGTATCAAAAATGATATTCAAAAAGTAGCTACTCAAAACAATGTTCCTAGATATTTATCATCAAATTTCTTTTGAATCAAAGAATCTTTCACTTTGAGTTTCATGATTACTTCCCCACCATTCTGGAAACGATACCTTTTTTAGAATAAACTCATGTCATTAATACATGTCAAAAAAGAATATTTTTATTCCTCAAATTTCAAATAATATCTCACCTATCTCACCTGAGCGATTCCATCTAAACAAAAGAAGATTACCATCGTAGCATTTTGTGCAATGCCGCAGAAAGTGCATAATTATATCTGAAGAATAAAGACAAAGCATTTAGACGTGAAGCATAGTTATGAAATTACAACAGCATCAAAATAGTAATCCGATAAGAATGCTTTACGTTTTCCACCATTTAAAGCACGGTCATAATAAATTATTAGTAATCAAAAATAAAATCAAGATTAAAAAATATACATTTGAGTTACCTATTCTTGTATCGATAGGCATAAATCTGACTCAAAATCTTGTAAACAATCCCATAACTATAAAATTTCTATAGTATACGGGAATTATTCCCAATAGTAATAACGATACGATATTAACCATTTCTTAAGAATGACAGACCACATTTTTGAATTCCATAAGTTGAGGTTAAGATGACCGTTCTCAAATATTGCATTTGCAGAGCAGTAGTATTTCTTGGAATTGAAAAGTCTTCTAAATCTTAAAATAGACCTATTGACTATAATGAGAAAATTTTCTAGTGATATACTAATAAGATATTTGCTTAATCTTAGTGATTTAGAAGCTTCTTCTTTAAAGAGAGAAAAGGTTACTATGACTTTCTCTTTAAAGGAAATCTCAACCTTTTTAAGTAAATTTATAATATTAAAATTTATGATATTATTATACAAGCCTTATTAACATTTTTTTTAGATTTTATTTTTTTAGAAAATAAAAAGGCTTTTAATTGAAGTATTAAATTAATAATTTATCATCATACTGAAGAATAATTTTGGTATCATTCTTTTGGAATGATTTAATTATTGTTACGAAAGAATGATTTTTTCTTCATTTATAAGAAACAAAATATTATCGTTTCAAAATTATGATGATTTTTTTTATTGTTTTTAAGGAATAATCAAATTATTATTTCTTTCAAAAGGTTTTTTATATGTTTTCAATTAGATGATATAAAATTATCCATTTGAAGCATTTATGATAAATAAAAAATAATATTTAAATTTCAGATTATTTGAAATTTTAGTTTAGTTTACAATATAAAACTGATAAACTTTCAAATATTCATAATAAATTTTTTCTTTTGTTTTTTCTTTTGTTTTTTTTTTTTAGTGAGGTGATTTTTGGGTAAAAACTTAATCTTTTTTCTTATTTTTTGAAAAATTCTTATTTTGGGAATTAAAAGTAAGCAAATCAAAAGTGACTTTTAGATAGTTTTGAACTCTTTTTTCATCTTTCTTTGCTTTTTAAGATAAGTAAATTGGAGGTGGTATTTTGGTGGATTTTTAACTATTTTTATTTTTTTCTTTACTTTTTTTTTAGGAATATATTAAGGTAAAACTTTTAAAAATGGTATATTGGTAGTTTTCTACCTGTTTTCTTTATTTTTTCTTTTCTTAAAATAAAATGTATCTTTTTCGAATAAAATATATATTCTTTTTAAGTAATTTATTATCTAATAATAAAATAAAATTAAAAACATAAATAAACAAAAAATGAGTTTTATTAGTTTCGATTTTAATAAATAGTTGTTTAATTGATTTTTACTGATTTTTGATTAATTTTAAGCTGATTTTTTATTTATTCAAAATGCTGATTTTTGGCAATGATTGGCAGAATTAGACTATATTTTGGCTAACTTATAGCATTTTAAAATGTGACAAATTGTATTATTTTACTTAGTGATATATCAAATAACTATCAATCATTAATTTCATATTGTTTTTTGTATAGTATAAAAATAGACAACATTGGTTATAACTAAAAATGCTAATTATTTGGCAATGATATGACGAATTGTATTATTTTTTTAATGACAAATATTAGCTTAAAGAATATAATAATAATTTGAAATTTATCTATTTTGTAAATATTACATAATAGATATTCTGTGATATCATAATAGTAAAATATGGTATATCTGTGATCTGTATCATTTTATGTTAATTCTGTGATATATAAGAGGTTAAAAGTAGTCAAATGATATTACTAATCAAAATAAGTGCTGAATATTAGCCAAAATATAGTTTGATTTCTACCGATCATTGTCAAAACAATCAGCATTTTTAGTTATAGCTAAAGTTGTCCATTTTCATGTCACACAAAAAAACTTTCGACATTAAGGATTGGTAGTTATTTGATATATTACTAGGCAAAATAATACAATTTGTCACACTTAAAGTGCCAAAAGTTGGCCAAAATATAGTCTGATTCTGCTGATCATTACCAAATATCAGCACTTTAAATAAATAGAAAATCAGCTATCAATCAGCATTTATATTAAAAATTAGTCAAAATTCGACATAAATCAGCTTAAAATTGGTTAATAATCAGTAAAAATCAATTAAAAATCAAAACTAATAAAACTCATTATTTGTTTATTATGATTTATAATTTATTTTATTATTACATAATAAATCACTCAAAAAAAATATATATTGTATTATATTTTATTTAAAAAAGATACATTTGATTTATTAGAAAAAATAAAGAAAACAGTTAGAAAACCATTAAAATATCACCTCTGAAGGTTTACCTTAATGTATTTCTATAGAAAGTAAAGAAAAAATAAAGAAAACAGTTAGAAAACCCAGCAAAATATCACTTGTGAAAGGCTTATCTTAATGTATTCCTAAAAAAAGTAAAGAAAAAATAAAGAAAACAGTTAGAAAACCACCAAAATATCACTTCTGAAAGTCTTACCTTAATGTATTCCTAAAAAAAAAAGTAAAGAAAAAATAAAGAAAACAGTTAGAAAATTACCAAAATATTATCTCTGAAAGGCTAATCTTAATGTATTCCTAAAAAAAAGTAAAGAAAAAATAAAGAAAACTATTAGAAAACCCACTAAAAACCATCTCTGAAAGGTTTACTTTAATTTATTCCTAAAGAAAGTAAAGAAAAAAATGAAGAAAAAAAGGGTTAAAAATCATATAAAAGTTACCTCCAAAAGGCTTACTTTAGTTTTGAAAAGAGAAATTTCCTAAAAAAAACAGAAAAAATAAAAAAAAGAGTTAAAACCATCTAAAAGTTACTTCCAATTTGCTTGCCTTAATTCTCAAAATAAGAATTTCCTAAAAACAAGAACAAAGAAAGGAAAATGTCACAAAGGTCACTTCTGATTCATTTACCTTAATTCCAAAATAAAAATTTCCTAAAAAAACAAGAAAAAAGAAAGGAAAAGGTTAAATTTCTGCCTAAAAAATCGCCTCACTAGAAAAAAAAATATAAATAAATAAATTTTTTCAGAACTAAACTAAAATTTCAGTTAATCCGAAATTTAGACAATTTCTCATAAATGCTACAAATGGATATTTTTGCATCATCCAATTGCAAAATCAAACGAATAATGACAAAATCATTCAAAAGGAATGATATTTAATCGTTTCTTAAGAACAATATAAAAAATCATTTAAAAAAATGATAGTTTGATCGTTTTTTAAGAACGATATGAAAATTGTTCGAAAGGAACGATAATTTGATTGTTTCTTAAAAATGATATAAAAAATTGTTCTATTGGTATGATAGTTTGATCGTTCTTATTCTAAAGAAACGATGATGTATCGTTCTGAAAGAACGATAAAAAAATCATTCTAAAGGAACAATGAAGTATCATTTCAATAGAATGATGTAAAATATTATTCTTTTCGAAACAATGATGTATCTTTCTGAAAAAATGATAAAAAACATTGTTCTTTTCAGAATGATGATATATTGTTCCTTTAGAGACGATTTTTATCATCTCTTTGAAAATGATATTTCATTCCTTTTGAGACAATTTTTATCGTCTCTTTTGGATACAAATGTATCGTTCCTTTTGAGATGATTTTTATCATCTCTTTAAAAACAATATTTCGTTTCTTTTGAGACGATTTCTATCGTCTCTTTTGTGAACGAATGTATCGTTCCTTTTGAGACGATTTTTATCATCTCTTTGAGAACAATATTTCATTTCTTTGAGATGATTTCTATTGTCTCTTTAGGAACAATATTTCGTTTGTTTTGAGACGATTTCTATCGTCTCTTTTGGAATGAATGTATCATCTCTTTAGGATGATTACTATCAGAATGTTTTTATAATTTTCGCAAAAATCAGCTCAACAGATTTTGACCATTGAGATATAGTCGATTTGTTACCAAATCTTGAGTCTAACTGAAATTTTGCTGAACATTATAACCGAAAGGTCTTAATGCTGAAATAATGCTAAATTATGTGTTATGTAACAAATTACTATCGATTTTGTAATTTAAGCCGAATTTTTCTGAATCACATGATCGAATCGGCTGAATGTTTAGCAAAAGGTATTAGTGCTAAAATAATGCTAAATTATGTGTGATGTAACAAATTACTATTGAATTTTGTAACTTAAGCCGAATTTTTGCTAAATCACATGACCGAATCGGCTGAATGTTTACCAAAAGGTATTAGTGACAAAAGAAATGATTTCAACTAATGCATATCTATAATCTGTGCTAGGTTATTTTAATTTAAACTATATACAGCTTCTAAAAATAACATTTTATATTGTATTTTTGCCTACTCTACAAGTTTAATTAGGTTCTAAAAAAGGTTTTAAATGAAAATTAATTATTTACAAAATAACCTAAAAAGTCAAAAATTGCATTTAAAATCATTTATTTTGTTCTAAGTGAACTTGCAGAGCATGTAAAAATACATTAAAAAGATGTAATTTTGAAAGTTATATAAAATTTATATCGGGCTATATCAAAAAATCGGTTTTTTTCGATAAAGTTATATTATCGATTTAGGAAATGATCGACGACTTGATCGCCGATCGAAGTAAAATGGCTAGGGCATGTGCATTTATATGGTGGCGCATTCAAATATGATGATTTAAATCGCTGAAAGAAAGATATCGGTCGGTCAAAGTTTCACAGACCATTTGATCGACAGAACATTTTCGACTACTTTTGAAATAAGCTTTAAACAATATTGTATAACCAATATTTCTTTTATATTAATCAAAATTTCATTTCAATTAAATTACAATATTAGAAATATAAAGTAGATGGATGATAACTTGTTATTTGACATAAATTATTTCTCACCTAATTTGAATATAACAAGTGCTTTTAGAAACGCGCTTCGTTACACGATTTTCTAAAAATAGAATTATATGAAAGACGAGGGCTGAAAAATTAATTAAATACATAATCCCTTTCATACCTATACCTAAATTACAATTAAAAAATTAAAAAAGAAAAAATTTATCATAAAAAATCGTTTTAGAAAATAACAAATAAAATCTTGGAAGACTTGGAAAATAGAATTAAGGATTTAGAACAAGACAAAAAGAATGCTAACAATGAAAATCGAATGTTACGCACGTTTTTGTTGAATGAAATTGGAAGCAAGAATTTAGATAATTTAAGAAAATTACTAGCGGGACAGAAACTTACTGATATATTA
>CAMKVN010001116.1:0-20728 GCA_946474995.1 Funneliformis geosporum | reverse complement strand
TAACGAATTCTAAGATCTGGATATCAACTTCGTTATAAGCTTATAACAAATTTTTTAAAGAATTTAATTGGCTAGTTTACTATAGTAAAGGTAATTTTAATATATTTGATTTAAAAATTTGCTATATTAAGAGTTCGCTATATCAAGGTTAGACTGTATTTAATATATAAAAATAAATTAATTTTTTCTAATAGATTTTCCTTTTTCTATTGTAAAGACCTCATATTACAATAAACTTTTTTTTATATTTATAATATTATATACAGCTCTTTATAAACCTTTTTGAATCTTAATGATAATATAAATATTAAATACAAATCATTACATAAAATTCTTAAGCAACAAAATATAAGTCTTAGAAAATCAGATATTAATTTGTAGATTATTACGTAAGCTATAAAAATGTTAAATTTAACATTCTAAAACTAATTGTAGTAATTTATTAAATCACTTAAAGTTTAAACTAATTTCAACTTTTAGATTGTAACCTAAATTGCAGCCAGTTGTAGATTTTTCAAATCAGTTATAATACTATTTTTAATTACAACAAATTTAAGATTTAATTATTTGCTTATAATTAAATTTTAATAGATTTTTAAAATCATTTAAAGTTTTAAAGTTCTTTAAATTTTTAAGAAATATATTAAAATAGATTACAAAAGGCATTATTAATAAAATACTATTAATTTTATATTTGAAATATGATATAGAAAAATAATCTTTATCATTCTAGACTATTAATTGAACTGTAAAAATTAGCCTTATTAATAAAATATTATTAAGCAGTTAGATAAAAAATGGAATATTTTTATTTTTAATTTAAAAAATAAATAATTAAATTATATTAATTTTATATAAAAATTCTAATATATTGATTATATAAATCATAGATTTTAAATAATAATTAGTAATATCTTAAAAAAGATATCTTTATAAAATTTTGATATCAAATACAATTTATATAATTTTTCTATTAAGTTAATATATTATAAAAATTTAACTAATTAATACTTATGTATATAAAATTAATTTGAAATAAATATTTTGATTTTAACTAAAAATTTCAAAAAACTATTTTTCTAGCTTTTATTCTATTTAATTAAATATATTTATTTCTATAAGATATATATATATATATATATATATTATATTTTCAAACTTTTTATAATATTAATAATTAATTTTTTAATAAATTTTAATTTTAAATTATATTTATATATGAAGCCTTTGTAATAGAAAGAAAGAAAGCTGCTAAAAAAAAAATGAGTTAATATTTTAATATTAAATTTAAATATTTTTTGACTTAAAAATCATATTTGGTATATAAATATAAAATTGATTTTTACTGTTAATTTTTCTTCTTTCTATAACAAAGTATTATTTATAAATAAAAGTATTATAATTTTCTAACAATAAATTAAAAAATTTATAAAGAATACTTTTTTTAAAACTTGGATGATATACTATTAAAATTGAAATACAAAACATAGTAAATCATATGATCTGAATCTCAATTTTAATAGCATATTACCTATATATTAAATATATTTTTTTTGCATTAAAATTCCTTTTTTTTATAATAACATTATAAAAGATTTATTAAATATAAAATAAAAGTATTTTAATTATAAATATAATATTTAGAAGTTTTTATTTATCATCATTAGTATTTATCATCAGTATTATATGACTAATAAAATCATATGATTTATTAAATATACAATAATACTTATTATTTTATTATTATTACTAGTTTCTGAATCCTAATATTAATCTTAAAACTACACCATCCTTTTTTTATATTCTTTCTTAATTCTTTATCTTTAAAATGAACTCTAAATTACTAAACATTTTTTTTACATCTTATTCTAATCTCTTAGCTAAGGTTACTAAATGAAATTAAGAGTTTTGATATTCGTCTAAATAGTAAAAGTAAAACTTGGTTAAATTATATTAAAACCTTATTAAAAAATCTGCAAGATTTAAAAAAAGGTAAAACTATATCAAAGTTTATAACGATAGCTAAACTATATTAAATACTTAGTAAATTTAATGAAACTAAAGGTTTAAATATTTAACCAAATCTAAAATAAGTTTAGACAAGCAACCTTACTCTTTTTCTAATACTTAAACTTATGAAAATACTGTATTTTTTCAATTTCTTACTCTACCTATTCTAACCTTAAATATAACTCTAACTAAATAAATATTCTTATCTTAACTATAGTATATTTAATATTTAATTATTCTTCTTATTAGTAACTGAGTCAGATTTATTTTAATAGTAGCTTGTCAAGAAAGAGAGAAGTATATTTTATTGATATTAATAATCAAAGCCATTTTATATTCAAACACATACTTGATAATTAAAGTTTGTTTAATTTTAAAGAAAAGCTATTAAAATAATAAATAAATAATCTTATTTAAAAATTTTAATAAATAAAATTTAATAATAATTAAGAAAAAATATTATATTTATTAAGGTTGCTGGAAAAATTAAAGAAAAGAAAGGGTTGCTTTACTTGCTAATATGTTAAAATACCAAAATTTTAATGAATCTATATTAAAATCCTAAAATTTCTATAGTGAAATGTCAAAATGATGAAATTATCATACTAATTTATATATAAAACCAAGTTTTAAATTTAAATTTTTTAACTATTATTAATAAATATTTCATTAAAATATTATTCAAATATTTCTCTAGTTTTTTTAATTTTAAAATATTATACTAATATGTAAAAGCTATAATATATATTAGTAAATTTAAAGTTTTATAAATAAACTTTTATTTATTCTTTATTTTAAATAATAAAATATAAGATTATATTTATCATAATAATTAAAAGAAAAGCTAAAAATATTAAAAAATTTTTTTCTTATTAAATAAATCATTAATTTACTATTATTTTGATATTATTTAAAATTTTTTAGATTAATGATAACCTTAAATTTCAATATTTATACTACCTTTAAAAATAGAAAATTTATAAGACTTTTGTTTTTATACAAACTTAGTATAAATAATATATTATAAGAACAAATTTCTATATCTATTTTTTAAAGGGGGATTATATACTGATCTACAGTACTCCCTTTTAAGTGATGTATGATCATTGAGAGTTGCATAAATGTTTTTTACAGAAATAAGTAAATTTAAAATGATCGGCAAAAATGATCATATATACGTTTACCGTTTCTTCTTGTGTGTATATATTTATTTAGCTTAGATATTGACCGTGAATCTTAAACTTATAGTACATATGTAAAAAAATGTAAAAAGCATACCTTATGAGTTGATACTATATATAACGAAACATGAAATTTACAAAATATGCGAGAGAAAAAAAAAATATCTTCTAAGTAAAAAAATAAATGGAAGCGAATTAAAAAAAAGGATCATTTATCGATTTTGTATAAAATAACGATGATGTATAATTGTATTGTAATTATTAACACTGATTAATAGATTGAGGCGGTGTTAACTTAGTTATAGGAGTTGCAATCTGAGTTTGTAATTGCAATTGATTGTGCATCTCAAATCTTTGAAATAGCTCGATATGAATTTGATTAGATAAATTAACAAGATTCTCTATTCCAATATTGGACAAAGGTTTAGATATATTATTATTGTATATTTCCGTATTGGTTAACTTGTTTACCAAACTTTCTAATGTTTCAATTCGATCATTAATGACGTCGAGATATTCATCATTTTGCTCACATCTTCTGCAATAATTATTGCTTTGTTTTACGACTTTTGGAGCCTTTGGAGCCTTTGGAACTTTCTTTTTTGGCGTTGGAGGATTTGACCTTTTGACCATCATAATATGAGTTTTTCCAGTTAGGTCTATATGGTCATCGTTTACGGAAAAGGCTTTTCTCCCCCTTTTTAATTTAGTTACAACGGGTTTATCAAAGGAGTTTTGTTGGTTCATTTTTTTTTTTTTTTTTTTTTTTTTTTTTACAAATGCCTTCTATGAAGGGAGAAAGAAGTATTGCATCAATTGTATTTATATACATTACATTTTAATATCATTTTATAAATGAATTACTTTATTTAGAAACTATAATTTTCCCCTTTTACACTAATCATAAAAATATATTTATTTTTGTCATGTGTTCATGCCCCTTAAAATGTTTTGTTTCCAACAATATTAGATAATTTTTATGGTAAACTTTGCATTATATTGTTTTCTTATACCGAAATTACTTTTTTTTAAAAAAAATTATAAAAAATCGGCTCCGTATCGTAATCACCTTATTATCAATAATCAGGTTATGAATATTGTTTATAATTGTTCACGAAGGACTTTCCCGAAATCTTTTAAAAATGTATATTATGTACGATAAAAAGAATTGTTAATTATATTGATCTATTTATTGATTTTATTAAATTATATTGGAAAGCATGATTCTTTTGATGCTCTTTCGAATTTCTATACATAAACATTGCGTACCAGTTATTCTTGGATTGGTTCGCTTAATTAATTAGAAATGACGTGTTTAATATTGATTTTATCCGAATTCAAGATCTGGAATTTTTTTTTTTTTACAAAAAAATTTACATTGTAGTTTTGATATTATAAATTAAAATTCAATAAGAACTTGACTGCTCAAAAAAAATTTGCAAGGACCTGAATCAGGCCACATTTATAATTTTTTTTCATGGAGTCATTTAGCCTTATCTTACGTTACCCGTTGTCTACCATCAAGTATGCTCTAAATATATATCTTTATGCATGAGCGCGAATTGCCTGCATTATTCATATTAAGAATTTTATGTAATTGTAGTATTCGCTTTTTAGAAACAATTAATGCAATATTACTAATTAATAATTATAACGAAAAATCATATGTTTATAATATTATATATTGTGACACTTTTCAAATGTATAGTTACAGTTACATCTGTAACGTTTGACTTAAATTAGCGGTCTCATAGAACATGATCATGTCTTCTACTAAAAAGGAATATTGCAACAAAGAAATAAGATTCAGTGACACAAGAAATTACGAACGAAATGAAATAAAGCACACTTTCATATTTGACCTAAATTTTTGACGTACTTTCCTTGTTTAACAAATTAAGAAATTAAGGTAAGGATTATCATAATGCATGTGGTAATAATCCGGTTTGATTTTCAACTTACTTATATTAAACATTTAATTTACTCATAATTATTAAAGGAAACAATTTACCCTGTTTTTATTCATACAGATTGTCCAAAGGATAAAATTTGAACCAATTCTCGGATAATACCGATAATACCGACATATCTTTAGTGATAATTTAGATGAGAAAATTCCCGATTGAATTCTTTTTTTCAATCAGTTATTCAAAATAAAATCTAGGACCTGGTGTGAGAATATATAAAACAAACATGCAAATCTATTTTTTTTTTATCGATCATCTGACAACTACACATAATTTTTTATATAGAAATTTACTTGTTAAAAACAATGCGAAAATTATTCAATATTTTACAACAATACTAAAAATGAAAATGATATATTTAGATTATATGTATCAAAAAAAATTACTATAATTGATGAGATCGACAACTTTCTGAACTCAACTTAACCTTAAATCATTTGGTGATACAATAAATATTTACAAAGATTCTAAAATTATTTTTTTTTGTGCCATGTATGTTTGTATTACACAACTCTTTTGACCCATACATATGAAATATTTTTATTATGAATAGTAAACTTTTTGCAAGAAAAAAGAATTATTGCCTAAATTTACCCTCAAAGATGTTTTATCATCATAATACAAAAGGCTCCTGTTCGTGTGGTTTTTTGTGTAATCCAGCCCTCATTATAAAGGGATAGTGGTTATTTTGAAGGAGAGGAACAACATAAATTCACGTGACACAAATAAGTCAAAAATATGAAATAGTAATTGTGGCAAAAACCGTGCATTGCTTTTGACCCAGCTTAACTCTGAAGAAACGCTCGGATTATAAAAGTTTGAGCTTTATTATTTTGAACATTATTATGTAAAATCATTCAACAGAATGATAGTAAAGAGTTAATTTGATAAAACTGTTTTCGGATTTAATTGATGAGGCGTTGGGGTGCTCTATCAGCTTCAAAACTATATGTGTTATCATTTAAAAATTATTACTGAATTTTTTTCGTAATTAAGCTCTTGTTATTTAAATTAATTTTTATAGAATTTTCTTACTAAATCGATGTTATTTACACACTTTAATAAATTTGATCCTTTTTAATAATTTTCTTATAATTTCTGCAAAAACATTCTAATATTTGTCCCTTTCATATGTAAAAAGCTTTTTTTAAAGAAAAAATTTCGATTTCATGCATTAATAATGCAATACTTTTGCACAGCATCTAAAAAAAAATTTCTTTGGATTTTTTCAAAAAATGATTTATCAGTAATTAAAAAAAAATTATCATTAATTTTTATGTCAATACATAATTTTGATTAGAAATCGTTGACCGCAACGAGACACGTAATCAAAGATTACCAAATTAACGAAAAATTTGACTGGATAATTCCCGAAAGGTAAATTTAAGATAAAGTTATATTATATTTGGACTATCGAAAAAGATTGAGTAAGATAGAGAGTTAAAAGGTTTAAGAAAAGGATATCTAGTAAATAATTTCATTTTTTAATGGTAAATTTTTTAATAAATATTGAATAAATGTTTATTTATATACAGGATCCCGCCACAGAAAAATTTCTCCCCCACTAACTTTTGGCCGGCATTATAGAACATGGCCGAAATTAACAATTTGACAAATATTATGTATTTTCCCATCGAAAAATTCTCTGTTCCCAGAAAAAATAGTAAAAATGAAAGGTGACCCGGTGTGACAAATTCATAAGGAAACTTTGGGGTGAATTTCTTTTTGTGGTGATACTCGTGGAAGACAAATTATTAAGGTCACGTGGTGTGAATTTATCAAAGTCACTAATATTTGATTTGGTCAATAAGAATTAATCGAAAGTGGGTGAGAAAAGGTATCTTTGAAAAAATAAAATGTAAATCGTTCCAAATCTAAAAATATGGAAGTTTGAAACTAGGTTGAGGATAGGGTTGGTAAAAGTCCTAATTGGTCTTAAAGAATAATTTAATTTATATACCGATACTAATTAAATTTTTTAATAATAAATTATTCTTTTTAATAATTATTATATATCTTATATATCAATTATTTTATTAATTTAAAATAAAAAAATTCTTTAAAAATAATAAATATATTTAATTTAGAAACTGGTCTTAGGACCTAGATCCTAGGTCTAAAATTTAAAGAAATTTTAAATTTTAAAAAGAAATTTAAACTTATTTTAATAAGTAACTTTAATTAAAAATAAAATTAATCAGGACCAATTAGGAATTTTACCAACCCTAGTTGAGGATGCAATTGGCTAGCAATTGAGACGAAATCTTTATCAATTTAAATATAAATGGCCTAGATTTTCTTTCAATTTTATTTTTATTATATCTCCTCGCCAAATACCAATTCCAGCTCCTTTACCAATTTAACAAGTAATTTATCGTTGCAACAACATCAGCTATATTCTGCTACACTATCCCTTCAATCCTTTAAATGAAACAGCTAAAGAAACGTCAGTAAAAAGTTATTCAATATTTTTGTTGAATAAAATTCATAAATCTTTTTGATAGCATTCTTTCATCATGATCAAGAAAGAATAAATTGAATGGTTGTGTTTATTGTGGTAAGAATTAGAAGGTGATAAATATTGGTAATTTTTTTCATTTGAAAATTTTGACGCCTTTTAATAAAAAGTAGTATAGTAATCAATTTGACGATGGTGATTTTAGCGATCTCTTTATTCTATCAATGAAAAATTTTTAGTCAATCAGCAAGCTCTATCATCAAAAAATGTTTTTTAACCGATCGGAGACCCATAGAGGTAAAAATGCTTTAGAACTCCCGAATTAACTATCGCTATATTGTAATTTACCGCAGTTTTAGTCCCCTAACAATTATCCTTATATCATAATGTCGATCACTATCTTTTCAGTCAAAGATTGACATTGTAAATTCCGCATCTTGGTTTCCGGATGATGACCATCTAAAATATATTTAAAGGCTCGCGCAACTAAATCAGCCATTATTTGTAATTTATTATCTGCAACAAGATCAACTTTTAAATTCCGATGTCATTTCAACAAACTAGAAATTCTGATTTTACGGATTTTGCTTTAATATCATTGAATGGCACATACAATTCAAATTTTAGTAAATGCTTAGATTGTGCACGTGAACAAAGCAGCGCTGAATGGTGCAAAATTTGTGAAATCAATGCCTTCAAAGAAAATTATAAAAATTGGAAAATTGATAATATTTTTATTAAAAATTTCATTAAACATAACCAATTAAATGCAACTAAAAGTGCAGATTATTTGGAATATATTGATATTAAACAATTTGACCTTGTTGAAAATACAAATAAAGGCGGTTCCTTTAGTACAATATTTTCAGCAGTTTGGATGGAAGGTCCACGATGGATTTGGGACAAAGAAGTGGAGCAGTTGACACGCAATGGACCCATAAATGTTTCCCTTAAAAGACTTAACAATCCACAAAATATTA
Organism: Funneliformis geosporum; assembly: GCA_946474995.1. Lineage (NCBI taxonomy): Eukaryota > Fungi > Glomeromycota > Glomeromycetes > Glomerales > Glomeraceae > Funneliformis > Funneliformis geosporum. The sequence continues at coordinate 12,132 of CAMKVN010001116.1, read as the reverse complement.
GTAAAGAATATTTGAATCAAGTTAGTCATAATTTTTATTTGGTTGATCAAAATTTGCTTTTTAAAGTTAAATAGCATTTAATAAATTTATATGTAGCTTATGAATACCACCGGGTATTACATTTTGGGAATGTTGCCGATTTTTTTGGAATAACCAAAGATTTTACTTCGAACTATATGTTTGTTTTGAAAGATAATGATAATGAAGACTTATATTCATATGTGGATAAAAAAAAAGGAATGATTCGTTGGAAGAAGATCGTTGAGCTGCTTTAGGAAATTTCTGGATTGATTAAGCCCATTCATAAAAATGGATTGATTCATGGCAATATTCATGGAGGTAACTTGTTAATTGAAAATGAATCAGGTTCTGAATATATGCGTATCGTTGACGTGGAATTAAATGGTCCAGTAAATAAGAAAAAATCAAATGAAATATATGGTGTTCTTCCTTACGCGGATCCTGAAATCTTAAAAGGAAATATACCAACAAAGGCTGCAGATATTTATAGCTTTGGAATTATCATGTGGACGCTTTCTGTAGGTATTCGGCCATGGGGTAATAGACCACATGATCTTAGTTTAGCTACTGAAATTTGTTCTGGTTTTCGCCCTGAAATAATTGATGGAACTCCTTATGCTTACGTTCAATTGATGACACAATGCTGGAATCCCGATCCTTTAAAACGCCCAACCGCATCCAAATTATATAATTTGTTTGGAAGATGGGTAAATCTCATTTGTGATGATCCGATTCCGTCTGCACTATTTGATCAATTTAATATTGCTGACGAGAAAAAATTTTTGGATTTAGAACAAAATCAATATTACCAACAGGATATCCATCCTCAAGCTATCTACTACACAAGTAGGCACTTATATTTTCCTGAATTAATTTCTTCAATGAATAGATAAAAGAGGAACGATCTGAATTGGCAAAATGCATATTTATTTGGAAGCAAATTTAAATTGGCACTCTTTATGATTAATTTAGAATAAGCACATACATGTATATATAAGTTTAAATTCTTAACATTAGTTATTACGATATTTTTTTTTTTATGAATTATGATTACTTTATGAAATTTTTGAATATAGCAATGAAATAAGTAATTTATGGTTTTGATTTAATAAGAACTATTTCAAAAAAGTCAAGTTACGACTCAAATCGTAGGAGTTAATATTTAATATTTAGATCTTAATTAAATTTAAATTTCGGCGATTTTTATTTTTATTTTTCATTTTATTTTTTTTTGAATAAAAATGAAAGAAATAAAAATATCAGAAAAGGGGAACTAAAAAAAAAAGAATTAAATAAAAAAAATTCGATTTTTTATACTGTGTGATCAAATCACCATGTTCTTTTTTACTATTTATTCTGGGAACTTAGTTTTTTTAGGGTGTGAAATCCTATTTTAATTATTTTGCGCACGCTATTTTGGAAAGATTTGTTCACATTATTATTATGTCGCACAGTTGCCGCGACGGTTTATGATTCTAGAAATTTTCGTTATACTCACAAGATTATGATTGTAACGTAATTTTCATGGCCAAACTGATCGGTTGTATCACACCAATTTTTATTTGAAACTATTTTGGCTTTTAGTTATAGATAACTTATCGTCGATCAAGAAGCAGTTTATTATTCACGTGAGCTTTATTAAGATCTTACAAACAGAAATGATTTTTGAATTTTTTTTTACTTATGCCAATTTATGCCAACAAACTAGTTTCTTAATTTCTGCTTCATAATATTCAAATTGCAACGGTTTGTAAATATAAACACAACACATGCAACTTCTAATGAGAGTATCCTAACACCAAGAACTGTATTTTTTACAAGCCAAAATAAATTTATTATCTATTGTAAAGAGTAATTAAAAATGTAGAGGGAAAAAGGTTTCTGAACGTGGCAATTACTTCGTAATAGAAAAAAAAATACCCCAATGAGTTTTAAAAATTACTCAATACGCTCCGCAATTATAAAAGACTTAGAGCAATTAGACTGACCAAATAGTATTATTAAAAGTTTACAAACTAATTGAATTGGTTTATCAAAAGGGACGATTATTGATTTTTCAGTAGTAGAAAAAAAAATAACTATACCGGTTTTTACTACTCGCCCAGATACTATTTTTGGAGTGGTAGCGATTGCTTTATCAATTAACCACTCCTTAATTTCAGAAATTGTTTTACCGGAATATCAAAAAAAAGTGAATGATTTTTGCGAATACTGGAAAGATAAAAAAGAAAATAAAGAAGTTGTTGGTGAGTTTACCGGTAGTTATTGTCTAAATCCATTAAATAACGAAAAAATACCGGTTTGGATAACTAATTTTATTAGTGATTATGGAACTGGGGCAGTTATGATTGCTCCTTATTTTTCTGATGAGCAAACTTGAGATAAAGAAGTTTTAGAACCAGAAAAAATATTTAGCGAGCAAGAAAAAAAACAAAACAAAGAAATTGATTTCACCTTTGCTAAAAAATATGAGTTATTGAGTGTAGGAGTTATAGGTTTATATCAAAAAGATTACCGAGGGGAAAGAAATAATTGGTATTATCATGAGACTTATCTTTGCTTGAACTGTCGACGCCCTAAGAAAATGGGTTGGGCTGATTACGGAACTGGTTTTTGCCATTGTTCTAAAACTAGTTTCCTACTTATCAAAAAGGATTAAAATGAAGCCATAGAAATTATTAACCAAGAATTAGAAAAAAAAGGAGCAGGTAGAAAAACCGTAATTTATCATCTAAAAGACTGAGTTTTTTCTCGGCAAAGATATTGAGGAGAGCCAATTCCAGTTATTCACTGAGAAAACCACCAAAAAGAACTTTTATCTGAAAAAGAATTACCTTTAATTCTCCCTACTTTAACTGATTTTGCCCCACCCTCATTATTATTCTCCTTTGCAAAAAGTCGAAAATTATATTAAATAATTATATTTATTTCAATTCTTCCTTTCATGTTCAAATCTTTTGAGATCATAGAATATATGCTTGTGAAACTATTTCACATGGAAGGTTATATATTTATTTAGAAGTCTATATTAAAAAAATTTTCTCTTTAAAAGTAAAATGTTTTGTGATCAACAATCTGAAAAATAATAATGTAATGCTATGCTACAAGTGATTTTCATTTAACATCTCTGTTTACGCGGTACAAACATTTTTATTTATAACCTTCAAAATGTGAAAACACAAATTGAATTCTTGAAAATTCCATCAAGCAAATTAATTTTCAATTGGATGAATTCGATAACTTATAATAAATACTTTATCTTGATAAGGACAAGATTCAGCCATTATAAACAATTGATGTTGAACTTGCAAAGTGGGATGACTTTTTGCATGGCGTTGCTCACAGACATTAATAAATATTTTTTACACCCTCCATTTTAAGGGTAATTACTGCGAAAATAAGTAGAGGTCTAAAGATTAAATCCCTTGGCCAATCTTTATTTTATTTTTTATTTTATATTGTTAACAAGTGTTACATTTAAAACTTTATTTTTGATGGTTTATCATTTGATATTGATGTGCAATTACAATAGAAGGCTTACGCATTGACGATCCTTGAATATTGAATTTGATACAAGTAACTGAACAGTTGAAAGATATGTACGGCACGTGATTTTTTCAATAATTGTTGCACAACTTTCAAAAAAATTTTTTCTCTGTTATATAATCAACACTAAGCGCATTAAATTATGTAAATTATTTAAATCAAAAGATTAAAAAGGAAAATATAAACAAAGAAAAGGATGGGCTAAAAATCATTTTATCACAAATGATATTACAATATTGTAAAAGTTATAAAAGGAGTAGTAAAATCAAATTTTCGTATTTTCAAAACCTCTAAGAATTTAAAATAACTTTAACATGTCGAAAGTCAATGACTTGTCAAGATGGGCTGATATTGCAATATTATTTAATTCAAAACATTATGGACTCATTTACATCGATGTGGCCGTATGTCAAAATTTATTTGCAAGAAAAGTCATAATATCAAAATATTTTATGTAAAAATTAGCCATAAAATTAATTTGCTTTTGAACAGTTTCATTACCAACATTAACTACAGTATATCCATTAAAAAGGGAATTATATGTTTCTGCTGGACCTCATGGAAAGATTTGATTTGTACATTAAAATTGCCATTTTCCCGTCCAAACCACGCCCGCCCATTCCAGGAGCATACCCCCAGAGGATGGTTTGAAAATGATAAATATTATATGATAATCCTTATTCATCTTTGATTATTATTCCGACCCGTTATATAGCAACTTTACGTTTTCTGAACTTATAAATGTAATGAATAGCGTTTTACAAAAAAAATTTTAATGAAATCTCAATAATATAGGTTTATACAGGCTTTCTCATTCTCTTCCCAATTTTTGAATCAGATTTTTTTTTTATTCCCAACCCCTCTCGATAATTAAACAGATAATGTGATTATTTTTTAAAACGTTCGAATTCTATTGGCATCAACTTTTCTTTCTTATTTAATTTCTATAATTTCTATTTAAGATCTGTCAATTTTTCATAAAATATCTTGATATTATAGCTTTTCCTGCAAGCAAATTTTGATATACGTATATGTCAATAAAAATGGGTCCTAATCGTCCTTAGCCATCTTCGGAACAATGAATATTTTATTAATTGATTTTAATTTGAAAATTTTAAAATGGCTAATACAAATAATTTGAAAAGAAATTTTTCTTAATAATAGAAGCAGGAAGTTTCATTTTATCTAATGTTTTTAAATTTTTGTTTTATTATTGAAAAAATATTTATATTTTGGTAACTTAAATTACTAAATTTTTAGATTACCTACTAAAAATTAAGCTTACAGTAATACAAACGAAAAAATTTATTTTAAAGTATGGCGGTTGGGATCTTTTTTTCTTTTGTGATGTGGTGTAACGGAATTATTGTATTAGCAATTGAAATTTTAAAAAAAAAATTTTTTAATGTCTTAAATATGGTGGACTTTTGAACAAAATATAAAATTTCTTTGAGAATACCTGATAAAAACTATATTTATGGAAAACACATAATTATAATGAAGCAAAAAAAAAAAAATTTATGGAAAAAAATTCCAAAAGCCGACACAGGAATCTTTTAAATTCTCTCTTCTTTTTTGGTCCAAATAAAAACTTGTTTGCGGAAAAACTTATTTCTTAATATTTAAAATAAAAAATTTATTCGTTGTCTAGACATAATTTTGACTTAAAGTGAGCACGACATTTTTATTACTAATGAAAATTGCTTTGCTATATAATGTTTGATCATCGAATTAGGGTCAAATTTTCCCGAAACTTATGATGATATATTGCAGTTCGATGATCTCTTCTAATAAAAATGAATTGTTCATTTTATTTAACAAAGTTATTTTTTAATATGACCCATTCAATAACAATGTAAATAAAAATATAATTTTTGAAAATAAAACAAGTTTAATATATACTGTAAATACCGTAAATTCTTTATAAAAGATATTTATTTTGATTAAACCAATTAATTAATATTTTCTTGCTGGGATCGGTTATTATCTGTTACGTTTGATTGAAGTGTATTAACTAATTCTGTTTTCATTTCCATCATTCATATTAGGTGCCAAATAATCTCTAAGTGATTATCTCAAGTGAAATTCAAGGTTACGTTTATGGTCTCCAAAGGTGGTTGCTGATCACTTTGACTCAAATCGATTCCAAAAACATTCAAGTTTAAATGCTGAACTATAGCCGAATGTGAAATCATTTCACAAGCCACATGATAAATCCTTTGATTATATGGATGTTGAAAATAAAACACGAAAATTTCATTTGAATAAAGATAATTATAAGACAATTCTGTTATAAGTTCATTTAAGGCTATTTCTTTACAATAAACAAGATCGATTTGAAAATCGTTATTTGGCCTGTAATAAAATAACGTTTCTTGAGGAAAGGTGCTTTCACTGGAAGCTGAAACGTATTGTATGTATATCATTAAAATTTGATGAACCGTTGCCACCTTGAGTATTATGTGAGCTTGACATTAATTGTGTGATGTTATTGTCTTCATCTGCTGTGCCAGGCACGATCAAAAATAATTTAGGATGTGGGGGGGATATATATAATTAAATCCTACAGTTGTGGATATGGTTGAGTGGTTTAATCTTTTTAAAAAAAATATTTATTTTGTTAATTCTATCTGGTATTTATCATTTCAAAAAAAAAATTAAGTTTAGCCATAATATAAAACACCAGTTACTAATAAAATCGGATAATTTATTATATTTATGTATGTTAAGAAATTAATACAAGCGATAGTTTATTGATGAATGTATTATGTATATGAATAAGTTGTGAAACGTATGAATCCAGAACGAAGTAACTTAAGATTAGTTTCACAAAATTTGGTTATCATATCATTAGATTATTTTTGTTTTATTCAGTAATTTCATATGATACAGTACTTATTTATCAACTAAATAAAAAGTGTCATAAATAGACTGTAACCTTTTTTTTTTTTTATATTTCCTTTACTTTATGACTATTTATTTATCATCTCATTTTTAGTGTATTAGTTTAGTGTATATTACCGAGGGGCTAACTAGATGGTTACACAAGAAGTTTTTAATTAACATAACTGTCCTAACTATATGTTATTATAAAAATAGCAATGATTAGCGAACAAATTAAATAAATATATAGTCCTTTAAAATGTGATATTTGTTAGATCGTTCCTATGATGTTTAGGTTTTTAAAATTCAATTAAACGTTTCTGCAAATAGACAAACCTTCATCAGCATTTTTAACCAAATATTTTTTAATTTAAAGTTTTATTATGTCTTAGAAACGTATATTGAATGATCAAACCAACTTACAAGCTACAAAAAAAAGCATCCTGAGGCTCTTCAAGAAACATACCATCTTTACTCAGAATTTATTGGCAAATTGGTTTTTTTCTTTGTTAAAAAAGCACAATATGTAGAGGGTTCCTGACTTATGATAAAAAAGACAAAGCTATTATGTTTTGATAAAAAAACTAGTGAGAAGTTCAATACTTTTGCTTCATGAATTAAATATCAAAAAAAAAAACTATTTAGAAGTGAATGTTTAGCACTTATTACCATTTTTTTTTGAACTAAATTCTTCCAGTTTCAATTTAACTTCTTTATTAAGAACTGAAAAAATTTCATATTGAAAAAATTCTAATTCAGCAAGTATAGAGGAGGTTAGATCATTAATTAAAACAAATATAATTTTAAAATAGAGTTATTTAGTGTAGGAATTAAAGAAATTGCTAATGAAATATATATTACATTTTTTAAAAAAAACAAAAGATAGAAAAAAATTTGGTTTTTAAATGATGTAAAAGCTTAATTCTTTACGAGTTATAGATTTTGGAAAAAACTATTAAAAATAAATAGAGTAGAAATAGAGTTGTAATTGAAAGAACTCTTTCGAAGATAGAAAAGTAAACTAATTATATAGCTATAACAAAAATATGCATTAAACAAAAAACTAAATGTATGAATCTATGATAATTTTAATTTATACATTTATATAATTATATATTTATATTATCCCCTTAATAGTTTTGCAGGCAAATTTGCCTGCAATTTTGAAAATTAATAATTGATCGCCAAAAAAAAAGGATCATCTGACATCTGAGCCAATCGTTTATTAATATTTTTGTCAATCCATTAATAATATTTGAATATTTAATCATAAATATTTTTTTATTTTGATAGTGACTCAGGCTCAAATTAATATCTAATAAAATGAGTTATTTAATTATTTTATTTAATAAAATGTTAGTCTCGCTATTAAAGCATTATTTTTATTATTATTATTTTTTTAATAAATAATATACTGCAGAATCTGTAGAATTTAATTTTACCAATCCTTATTATTTTTCCATTTACCTTAAAATAATTTTAAATAATTGAGTAGAAATGTTTTTTTTTTTAAAAATCAAATTTTCTGTTTCTTTTCTCAGCCTAATTATTGGAAAATGTCACATGAAAATATTATATTTTTTAAAAGTTTTTAATTGGTCTTTGATGGCTTCTAAATAAATATCAAAAAATAATTTAGATGGATTAGTAAAAGTTTGAAGTGAAGATTAATTAAAATTGATTTAAATTGCAAGCAAATTTGTTTGTAATTTTACAAACTTGATTAATTTTTAATTCAAAATTTTACTAATTAACCTAAATTTTTTTTTTAATATTTATTTAGAATATATCATATATTTTATTCTAAAATATTATTTTTAAATATAATACATTTTAAACCAATTTTATTAAAGAAATTTATCAAAATTTTAGTATTTTTAATAATACTAAAAATTTCTCTTTAACAAAAATTTTTAAAGTAAAGCTTTTTTGTAAATTTAGTATTTTATAATAAATATCATAAGTTATTTTAAGTAAAATCAAAAAAAAACTGTAGATTAATTAGTAAAAATTAATGTTAAAAATTAATTAAATTTGCAAGTAAATTTGCCTATAATTATATACATTTAAATTACATATTAAAGTTAAATTAATGATTAAAAACTTTAACTTATATTTAAGAATAATATAAAGTAAAACTAGGGAATGGGAACCGTTAGACAAGTCCAGAGCGAAATTTAACCAATAAAAAGACAAATCAAATTCATTATAGTATTTAATTAAATTAAAATTTTATTCTATTTAATTTAAAAAAAAAGCATATATATAGGCCAAAAAGGAGTTTCTGGTGTAAACTCCAAATTCGTCTATGAACCCAGTTTCTTATATCATTTCCAATATCAAATTCAAAGCTCTAGCGCTTTTTTGACTCAAATATAAATAATGTTATCGAACTTGGCTAGGAATTAACCTGTCTGATACCAAGAATTATACTGTTTGATATAACCATTCTAGCCTGATTTTAATCCCAAATAATATAACAAAAATTTTTACTATTCTGTTTGCCTCAGGAGAGCCCAATGAAAATCAAGGAACAAAGTGATGCGATTTGAGCTGAGCCCGACATTGCAAACCCAATATAAATAATAACTTTTATACTATTCTGCTTGCCTCTAGAGGCCCAGCGAAAATCAAGGAATTAAGTGACGTGATTTGAGTTAGGCTCGATCATGCAAGCCGAAAATGCATACTATATTCTAAGTCTCACCTCTAAATCACACCACTAAGATATACATGCCAAGTCTTATCTCTAAGTTTTACCTCAAAATCACACCTTTAAGTCACACCTTTTATCAAGTCTCACCATAAATTTTTCGCATACATTATAATCAAATTGTCTCCCAATAGCATACTGCTTAGGTAGCAAGAGAAAACAAGCATGAGGAGGAGTGGAGTGATGACAAATGCGCGTTCGATATAGAAGAATAAGTATGAGTTAGCAAAGCCCTTTAGAGCGAAGCCATCAAATACGCATTCGACAGGAGAAATGATATAGCAGGAATATGAGCGAGCCCTTTAAGGTGAAGCGAATATGAATGCTATATCGTTTCGATCATATGCTACTATATTTTAATGTATGCTATATATGAGGCAAATATGGGTGATAATAAGTAGGCAAATAGTAAACAAATCGTCTCCTAATAGCATACTGCTTAGGTAGCAAGAGAGAATAAGCATGAGGAGGAGTGGAGTGATGATGAATGCACGTTCGATTTAGGAGAATAAGTATGAGCTAGCAAAGCTTTTTAGGGTGACGCCAGTGAATACGCATTCGACAGGAGAAATGATATAGCAGGAATATGAGCGAGCCCTTTAAAGCGAAGCAAATATGGATGCTATATCATTTCGATCATATGCTACCATATTTTAATGTATGCTATATATGAGGCAAATATGGGTGATAATAAGTAGGCAAATCGTAAGCAAATCACCTCCTAATAGCATACTGCTTAGGTAGCAAGAGAGAACAAGCATAAGGAGAAGTGGAGCGATGATGAATTCGCATTCGATATAGGAGAATAAGTATGAGCTGGCAAAGCCCTTTAGAGCGACGCCAGTGAATACGCATTCGACAGGAGAAATTAGATAGCAGGAATATGAGCGAGCCCTTTAGGGCGAAGTGAATATAAATGCTATATCATTTCGACCATATGCTACCATATTTTTATGTATGCTATATATGAGGCAAATATGGGTGATAATAAGTGGGCGGAAAAAATCAGAATGAAAAGCTAAAAGAAGCATAAAATGCATATCTTATTCTAAATCTTACCTTAAGTCTAACCTCTAAGTCGCATCTTTTATCAAGTCTAATCTATGAGTCTTATCCCGCAATTTATTATAATATTGCATTACATAATATCCTTTAATATGTTCAGCACACTGTCTACAAGCTGTAGTAGTATGCTTACCACATTCAGAGCATAGCCATCGCTTCCTAGTTTTAAAATGCAGTCAGCATCCCTTAGGATGAGTGCAAGGCTTTACCACAAGTCTTGCTAGAGTTATAAAGATAGTCGCAAGTATAAGATGCCATCATTTACAATAGGAATGAAAAAATTTAATTAAACAAAATTATCTGCAATATAAAAAAGTGAATGGCAGATATACTTTATACATAATGAGTACATAAATTCAATTACCTGAAACAAAGCCCACCTTCTAAGAAGTCGAGAAGGCATTAATAAATGTAGTCAAAGCAGGAATATATTATAAAAAACCAAAGGATGGCAAATTCATGCAAAGATATAAAGAGCAAGTAAAAAAATTACGTCAGGCAAAAGATCCTGATGCATATATCCTAGAAAATGCAAAAAGATTATTCCCAGTTAAGGATAAATATCATAGTATTATTGATGACTATAAATCTTGGTATGGAAAAGATCCAAAAATTCTTAATGCTGTAATAGATCTATATAAATTATACTATAAATTAGCCAAAGATTATTTCAATACTGAAGAACAAGTTGACGAAGAGACAGAAGACTTCTTATCATCACTTTAGAAACTTAATTCGTGAGCACCCATTGGGGAGACAATTCAAAAAAATAATTAATAGTACTAATTAAAAGATAAGATTCAGCTTTTTAAGACGATGAGGGATCACTATATAAGGGTCTTCATAATACCATACTTCAAAAAGTATTATTTGATTCTTATTGCAAAGCTCTTTTTTTAGTTAATCTTGTGCAAATTGTTTTCAAAATTATTTTGGTTTTTATGAAAGAAAGCATGAAAACATTCATGTTGTATACCTTGAACTTCGATAGCAAAACCATATTGTGGATAATATATATCAAGTTCAAGTCCTAATGGATGATCATACGTTTTTAAGAAATATGGTCTATGTATATCAGATGGTAGGCCTAATAATTTCATTACTATTTCTTTACAAAGTTCTTGTCTCTTCCATGGACAAAATGGACACCATGTACCTGCATTTTTTATTCTATCCAAAGTTGTATACCATTCATGCTTTTTTTCACACTGCCATTTTAACTTTGTATGTGCACCATTGTACGTTTCAGAAAGACATAATCCCTTATTTTTAGTCACAATATTTCTAGCTATCTCAATAGAAAGTTTTGCATTACCTGAACAGTGAGGATACCACGTATCCAAATTCCTTATATATTTAAGATTTGTATGTCATTGATGGCCCTCATTACATTCCCATAATAGTGAAGAATCTATATCAATATATTTTTCTAATAAACATTTTCCACCTTTTTTAAGCGCAATTTCTTTAGCAATATTAATATTAAGTTTAAAACATCCTACACATTGAGAATACCATGAATTTTGATTTTTTATTGAATTTAAATTTGCATATCAAATATGTTTTTGATAACATTTCCATTGTAATGGAGTATAAATGTTAATATATTCATCTGATAAACATTCACCATTTCTAGATCGAGCTATATTTTTAGCTAAATCTAAACCAACTTTTCAAGTATCTATTACACATTTAGGGCACCAAGAATATTGATTTTTTATTCTTTCTAAAGGAGCTTGCCATTCATGTTTTTTTGCACATTGCCAGAAAAGTAGTGTATAACTATTTATATATTTTTTAGAAAGGCAAATACAACCTTTTTTAAATGCAATTTTTTTAGCAATATCAATATTAAGTCTAGCATTTCCTGCACATTGAGGACACCATCTACCTTTTTTTATATC
>CAMKVN010001115.1:0-20743 GCA_946474995.1 Funneliformis geosporum | reverse complement strand
TGAACTTGCTGAACACCGTTATTTTGATTGGATTGGTGTACACTCATTAATTGGATGATGTTGACGCTTGAATCATGGTACGTAAAGCACTTGAAATTTCTCTGATTTCAGATCTAATGTTATTGACAAAGGTTTCAACTAAAACAATGCGATTAAAGTCATTCATTTGAGAGTTAGATAAGTTGTTAGAAACTGTGTTAGATACAGATTCATTTTGGTCTTGATTAGTAACAAAAGGATTATTTGGCACACATACTATTTCCTCATCACCGTTGTGAAGGGGAAATTCATATGTAGGATCATCAATTTGATCAGAATCATGTGCAATATAGTGCATAAATTCGAAATGATTGAGATGAAAATCAATGTCTGTTTGGTTTTAGTCTTACTTAATGGCTGCATTTTTAAGGGAAACTATCTCATCATCTATTGATATAAGTTGTTTTCAATAACATCTAGTTTTTCTTAGAAAACTTTAAGGGCGTCAACCATATTTGGAGGAATATTGCTTGCCTTTTCTTAGGAGGGAATAGGTTTTTTGGGTCAGTAAGTGTTTGAGAGTATGATTTAGACAGGCCACCGTTGTTATTGTTGAATGACCTTAGAGGACAGTATTGTTCTGGTTTGAAATGATATAAGGGACAATAAGGATTAGTAGGTTTGCGATTAATACAATCTTTGAATTCGTGATCAGGGGGCATCACAACTTCTACAATATTTTTTGAAGGTACTATCCTGTATAAGATTTTTCCTTTGAATTTCTGAGATTGTGAAGCAGCTACTGTGACATCTTCAGCATTAATGAAATTTATAAAGGCATATAGTCTAAGTCTATATTGTTGGTCATGTAGGATGAAACAGGATTTGGCATTGATGTGAAGTAAAAAGTCAATAAGTTATCATTGATCAATATTAAAAGGTAATCCAGTAAGTTTAAGTTCAAACTATTGTCTTAATGCCGTTTGTGTGAAGTTGAGATCTGTTGGTTCTACTCTAAGTAGAAATTCTAAAAAAGTAACAGACCAAACATAATCATAAAAAGCTTTAATGGATTCAGGTTCTTCGAAAATAATGAAGGCGATCTGCCAGGGTCCACAAATGATTATTGAGAAATAGGAGATCTTTTCATATTTGGTAAAGTAATTTCTTACAACATCCGATTTGATAAACAAGAGAATATCAGATACTTTAATAGTTCAGCCTTTTTCGGCATCTTGTCTTTGTTATATTACCGCAGGATCAATAATAGTCAAAATAGGATTATGTTGTGTCTCTTGTGTCTTTGTAAGTGCATTTTTTAGGGAGTCCATCGTATCAAAGTAAATAAAGAAGTTTCTAATTTTGGAAATATAAGTCAAATCTTGGTATCCGTTGTAATGAATGAATAGGGAGTTGATGAACATGCTTTTTTCAGCAATTGAATTTCCTTTTATGTCTGAGGCATTATCCGTCACATAGAAACGCGTGGGTGCAGTGATAATGTTGAAAGAAATTTTTTGAATATCTTGATCACGTGTTTTATCTTCGTTTTCCATTTCTTCTGACCATGTATCTTCTTTTTGTTTACCTTTGTTGGTAATAACCTGGTTTGTAATTGAATGAAGGACATCATTATTGTTATTGTAGGAACTGGAACCAGAAGCGTATATAGAGTCATTAGTTGTATCTTTAGCGAAAAAAGAATAAGTTTCTTTATTATTTGTATCTGTAGAAGTTGAGTCAATATCCATGACTTCTGGAGTAGTATATTCAATTGTTTAGTCATTATTAGGGGGAATAAAGTCTTGTCCAGTAATAATATTGTTAATGGTTTGTTCTAAAGGAGTTTTATATTTTGGGAAAAATTGTCAGAAGAAAGTTTAATTTTTTTCAGTTGTTCAATCTGTTCAGTAAGTAAGGTTTGTTGGCTAGAGCTAGAAGAAGTGTTGTCGTTCGTGTTGTTATTGTTTCTTTGATTATTTGAAAGAGTTTGAGAGTTTTTATTAGTGTTTCTATTTGTCGTTTGTCTAGTTATTGGTATTTTTTGTTATTTTTGTAAAAAAGGGGAAAGAGTTTCTAAAATTAAAGATGTTTTTAATAATTGATTTATTTATTTTTTTTTTAAGATGCTGTGAAGCTTTTATTTATTAAAAATTCAGATTCAAATTATAAAATAAGAAGAAAATCCCAAAATGGATACAAAAGTAGAAAGAAATAAAGTAAAAGCTGCTTAGCCTTTCTCGAAGGGAGAACTAACTCCAATTAAATCAACTGATTGTCTCGTCACATTCAAATTCGACTATTTAGAAAAGAAAATCAGTACATGATAAATGAAAAGAAAAGACGTTTATGACAACTAGTTTTCACTGCATTAAAAAGAGACCAGGATCTGCTGTGAATAAATGAGTTAGAAAAAAGAGTTAAATGGTTCATATTGTTATTGATAATAGGTGTATTAGGCAAAGAAAAGAGTTTAGAACTGTTAAATGATTTACTATGCTTTTTTTTATTTGTGATATTAAAGGTGAGTTCTTTGGCAATAGTCAGAGCACATCTGGGTTTCCAAATGAGAAGGATCGCTTAATTAATAATAAGGTTATAGAAAGAAGATAAAATAGCAAGAGATTTTTTTTGGCATTTGGTGAAATCGTTGATAAGATAGTAGAAATGAGAAGGAACAATTCCTATTAGAAAGTCGATGAAATTAAAAGAGGAAGAGGGAGATGAAGACAAATCCCAGTATGAATGTAAGATGTCGAATATTGATTGTAATTCTAAAGGCTATTGTCGGCTAGAGGTATGAATATATAATTGATCTTTGAGAGTTTGAATACCCTTAATAATAATATTATTAACTATAAGACAAGCCTTAAGGCAGGTCCAGATATGATTGAAAGTTTCATTAGATGAATTATAGTGATAGCATTTCCAAGTAGCAGCATACGGATCAGGAGATGTAAGCTTAAGAAATTTGAGAGTAGGTAGTTGTTCGAATAGGAGTTGGTATTTTTGTTTGTGATAAAATGACTCTTTAAAAGAAGTTGTGTTGTTTGAGCTGTGATTGATAAGATTGAAAGTGCAGAGCCAATTAACTTGTTTGTTTTTAAAGTGATTATTTCTTTGAAGTTTGTAGTAATTTGTAAAGGATTTGAAATTGATATAGTCTTTGAAAAAGGGTCGAATTTCTTTGTTAATAGGATTATTTTGGAAGGTAAGAATGAAAGAAAGAAAGGAGACATAAGAGAAGGAGATAGAGATTGGAGGATCATGAAGAGCAGATTTAGCTAAAAGATCAACTTTTTCATTATAAGTATTGCCAAAATGTACTTTAACTTTTACCAAAAAAAATGTGATTTATTTTTGTTCGATGATTTGAATATGTAACACCAATATATATAAAAGGGAGTCTTAAAGAGTAAGGATAGATAGAAACAAATATTGTTTTGTGAAATTCTGTTATAGGCAAGAATCATGGATAAGCTATCAGTATAAATTTTAACAGTTGAACTAAAAGGGCAAACAAAAAGAGTCATAGGAAGAGCAAAAATTTCAGCATTAGTAGAGTTGGCCCAAAGAGAAGGCAAAACAGCAGCAAAACTAATATCTAGAGAATCATGTATTAAAACAAAAGCGAAACTAATAAAAGTACTTATAGGTGATAAAATGAATTGATGAGACCTATCAGTGTAAAATTCTAAAATTGATTCATTAAATAAAGAAACTCTATGGTTATTAAAGGTGGTAATATATTCGACAGAAGTAAAAAAACTTTCTATAGTTAGACTATCATTATCTAAATTTAAGTGGGCAGGTAGAACATTTGGAATGGAAATGAAATGAACCATTTTGAATCTAGCTACAGCTTGATCCATTAAAGGCCATAGAGATCTTTTATGAACATGTAGGTTTTTGGCATTGCTTTGAACCAGAGGGGAAGTAGCGATCGGGTTGAGAAGCAATGAATCAATGAAACGAGCACAAAGCAACTTTTAAATTTCGGTTTAATGTTGATCTTTTTTCTGGGTTTGTTAAAAGAGCAGCAGAATATGGAACTAAGACATCATTTCTTTTTGATGGAGAACGCAGATCATTTGTTGGGTTATTTAATGTGAAATGTTAGAAGAGACAAGGTGGAGCTGGAGATTCTAATTTAAACACCTTTCCAAAGATAGATGATCCAGGAATTGGAAATTTGTAAATGTTGTACTCAGGAGGAGTCCAGACATTAGCCATCCAGTATTCTATTTAAAGTTCTCGATTGAAATTGATGTTAAATAGTCGTCAAAAACTTGGGACTCGAAAGAAAATTCCGGTTTGAGATGATTTGAAAAAACAGGATTCATTAAAACTATCTTTTGTAATAATTTGAACCAACGTGAAGTGACACTATTGAAATTAGCTAAGGTGAAAGATCGAAGCTGAATGTCATGATAATTGAGAAGGAAACTGCCAGTAGCAACTACTTGAAAGAGAAACATGATGTTTTGTGATCTAATATTACTAATGTCATTAGTGTTTCAAGGCATGATTGTGTTGAGAGGAACTAAACCTCCTGAGATTCGAAAAAGAGCAATCATTTTTGAAGAATTAATAAAGGAAAAGTTAGAGTCGTGGTAGGTGATGATAAAGTTTGAAAAAAAATTTTTATGTCTATAATGTTTCTGTGACTTAGGCTAGCAGACCAAATGATTATCATGTAACCAAAATCTTTGTTGTAGCTGTTTGAGTCGAATAAGAACTGATAGGCTGAGGATCGTATTTTCAGGAGAAGAGTTAATAACATTAATAAATTGTTGAATTTTTGAAGTTTGAGAGACAGATGATAGATTGTTGAATCCATATGCCAGTTTATTATGTATGATCGAATTTGGTGTGCTACGTCTCAGTCCTAACTTGTTTTTAAGTAATTTCCTCATTGGTTTATATAAGAGGTCACATTTGATTTCAGAAAGAATAGTCAATTTCAATCTATATTCCAGACGAGGTATGAGAACCATGTTATTCAGATAACGCAATTGCTTATTGACGAGAGATTTAAAATGAAGCTTGTCTCTAAAAGAAGCAATTTCCAAGAAAATTTGGTTTTTTATGAAGGGTTTGTTATAATGAACTGAGATCCAAACACCTAAATAGCGAGTCAAGTCCATAGGTGAAATAGTTTGACATTCAAATGAAGTATTATTATAGGAACATCTGAATAAAATCGATTCAGTATTAGTGTGATCTGTGATCAAGTATGATTTATCAAAATTGACTTTTATAGAATTCAGCTCATAAAAGGTCTGAGCGATATTTAGTATACTAGTCATTTGGTCATAACTGTCAGCAATCCATATCGTGTCATCCATAAAAGCCAAAACAGGAATAGTAACATTAAGTGATTTTATTGCAGAGTTGTTGAGATCAGGGTTCCAAGTCATCGACATATTAAAACCAAGTCCAGACTTTTTTATTCTGTCAAAAAGAGGATCATAATATATTATCCAGAGTAGTGGTGAGATAACTTCACCTTGGTCAATACCAATGAGGATATTATAAGGATCAGTAAGACCGAACTCAGTGAAAATCTCATTGTTCTGGTTGAAAAAGAGTCCAATAATCAAATTGATCAGAGTATCTGAAAATTTTAGACGAGCTAGGGTTTTTTTTAACATGAAAATATTTACTTGATTATAAGCCTTTGACATGTCTTGAAATAGGATATGTAAATCTTGTTTATAAGAGAGATCAGTTTCTTTATTGAGGCGATGATACTTAAGGAGATTATTGATTATGTGAAGAGGTTTCAAAGTAGATTGATATAGAATACCTGCAAAATTTAAGCCTGACAAAGCATTAGTTTTAATTAGTACTTTTTGTAATCTAGCATTTAAGATCTTTGTGAATGCTTTTCAAACAGTTTCTAGAAGGGTAATCGGTCTGGTATTATTGAGATCACAATTCTATGGTTTTGGTTTTGGTATAGGATATACATAGGCCAGATTCCATTGTCGAGGAGTAAGACCTGATGTGAAGCAAGCACAAATAATTTTATACAAAAATTTATTAGCGAGTGGTCTCAATTTTTTTAGCAACTCATTGGAAATATTGGAAGGACTGAGAGCTTTGTCGTTAGGTAAATATTTAATGACAAGCAACCATTCATTGTAACTAGAAGCGTCGAGAACATGATCGTATTTGTCAACATTAATGGTTGATAGAGGTTGGTAGAACGATTCCCATTGAGGCAGGAATCAGAAAAATGAGACAAATTAGGATCAGTAACATCTAGGTTTTGGGCACCAGCAACTGTTTGAAAATGTTGAGCAGTTGGCTTCTTAACTAATGTTGGGTTAAATTCTAAATAAGGATCAGTATCAGGTTCATTGATCATAACTCTGTCAAGGATGATAGTTTTTCTTGATCTTTCGAGACAGGAATCAATCATTTTCAAAGGAGCATCTTTGTAATTATTGATTCATTGTAATATATGGGTCTTGATTCAGTCATTAGTTTCTTGTTTGAATACGATTTTCAATTTACATTCCAATAGTTTGATAATAGAAGCTTTTAAGTCTACGAAGTAAGCTTTAAGATCTTTTTGATAGTAGAAAGAGTCAATTAAAGCTGATGAGATCCTGTGTTTTTTAGCAATAGATAGAACATATTGATGTTCCTCATATTCTATATTTAAAGTGAAGGATAAAAACAAAGGGGCGACATCTTCTTTATTCATAAACCGTTTGGTTCTGTGATATAGTTTGTATACTTTTTTATCTGTTTGTAAACAGTGGAATTGTTGTAACTAAAAAAGGACTTATGTTATACAGTAGAAGTAGATTTGTTAATATGCTTGTTAGCAGCATATAGAACCGATTGTGTAAAGAATTCCCATGCTTGATTGAGAATCGATTGAGAGAAACTAAGAGTATGAATATCACAGTTATAAAATTTCTTTAATTCTTTGATTAACTTATCGAGTTTATCAAAAAAAAAATCCCAATGTAAAAATGCTGTTTTTTTAAAATTAAAGGAAGTTCATGTGGTTTTGTGTTGTTTTGACATACACTAGAAGAGTTGTTGAAAATATTATTTTTGTAGAGAGTTATGTGAAGAGGAAGGTGATCAGATTCATAAATTATGCTGGAGGAATCGAAAATTTTGAAAGAGGTGAAATCATGAGAAAGAGATGGAGAGGTGAAAATGTAATCAATGTGAGTGTAAGTTTTTCTTGAAGAGGTGAATGTATGAGGGAGTTATTTGGAATTGTCTGAGATTAACGAAGCAGCATGTACAAAATTTAAATTAGTTATTTTGTCAATAAAAGATCTACACATTCGATCTCTTTTTGAGTTGTTATATTTGTTCTGAATCTTATATAAATCAATATTGAAGTCGCCTATTAATATTATATGAAAAAATTTGGATTGCGCTTCAAGAATGATGTTAATAACTAAATTTTTGATCTTAATTCTAAGAGCTAGTTGATCTTGATCGTTGGTATTTACAGGAAGATAAATCTGGATAATCCTTAATTTGGTTTTGTTTTTGAATTGTAGATCAATATAAGCATTTCTATCGAATAAGAATTTTTGGAAAAAAATATGGTTATAAAGATAGGATCTAATAATAAAACCAACACCTTGGTAATTAGATTGGTGATTGTCAGATGAAAAAATAAACTTATACAGATTATTATGAAAGTTTTTAGACTGGTATAGGGCTTGTATAGCACTAAGATGGATTTTGCTTAAACCTAAAATATCTAAATTATAGGAAATGAAGAATTGTTCAATTTGAGTCATTTTTTCATCAGAAATGCAACTTTTAACGTTGTGGATAGCGATTGAAAAAAAATTTGGATCATTAAAATGAGAATAGAAACTGTCATTAGATAAAATTTTTTCATTAATGTTTAAATGGGCTTTTGGAACACCATTTGGGATTCTGCTTTGGTATACACTCATAAATTATCAGGAAAAAGAGTTTGGGTAAGAGTGTGTAAAACAGATGAAATTGAATGAATTTTGGATTTGATATCATTAACTGAAGATTCAACTGAGTCAATTCTTTGTAAATGGATTGTTTGAGGGTGAGGAATGTCAGACGAAGAGTTTGAGAAAGACAAAACTTCATTATTTTCAGCCTGAACGGCAGGAGTAACAGGAATTATTTTCATTTCTTCTTCACCGTTGTGAAGAGGAAATTCGTAATTCAGATCATTGATTTGTTTTAGGTCATGTTCAATATAGTACATATATTCGAGTCAATTCAAACGAAAGTTAATGTCCTTCTGGTTTTGTTCATGTTTGATGATAGAATTTTTTAAAGAGATTATTTCATCATCGATAAGAGTGAGTTTGTTTTCGATATGATCCAATTTTTCTTGAATGAATTTAAAAGTGTCAGTAGTATTTGGAGGAATTTTTTGAGGCAAAACATTATTGTTATTCTTATTATCGTTGGAAGGATTGTTATTGTGTGATCCATTTTTTTCGTTCTGTAATACTTGTAAGAAAGATCTATGAGAACCTGGATTGATAGATTGAAAGGATCTTGGCGTTCTATACTGCTCTGCTTGAAGTGATCATACAAAGGTTTGTAAGGATTGGCTGGTTTACGATTAGTACAATCCTTTAGTTCATAGTCAGGAGTACCACAAATTCTGCAATTATCCAGTAAAGGACTTTGCCTTGAATTTTTGGGATTGATTGGCAGTAGAGGTAAGATCATCATTGTTGGGAAATTTACAAAAGCATACGGTCGAAAGCAGTATTGCTGATCACGTGATATAAAACAAGATTTTGCTTTGATATGAATAAGAAAATCAATTAGTTGTCTCTGATCAGTATTATAAGGTAACCCAATAAGTTTTGGTTCAAACTGTTGTCTGAGAGCAACTTGAAAAGAGTTAAAGTCAGTCGGTTCAACTCTCAAAAAGTTTTCTAAAAAGGAAACAGACCACACTTGATCATAAAATTGTTTGATAGATTCAGATTTTCAAATACAATAAAGGTGATTTGTCAGGGTCTTCTGATAATCATAGAGAAATGAGAGATCTTTCCATATTTGGTAAAATAATTTCATACTACATTTGATTTGGTAAAAAGCGGAATGTCAGAGACTTTGATCGTCCTGCCTTTTTTGGCATCTTGTCATTGTTGTTTCACAGCGGGATCGATAATAGTAAAAATAGGATTATGCTGTATTTCCTGCGTTTTTGTGAGAGCATGTTTTAAGGAGTCCATCGATTCAAAATAAACAAAGAATTTTTTAAATTTGAAAATGTATGTTGAGCTTTGATACCTGTCGAAATAAATAAATAAGAAGTTAATAAAAGTGCGCTTTTCAGCCACAGATTTTTTCTTGATGTCAGAGGCATTATCAATTACGTAGAAATGCGTGGAAGCAGTGATTATATTGAAAGAGACATCTTTTAGTTCTTGGTCACGTGGTTTTTCTGTTTCTTCAACTTCATCAGACTATGATTGTCATTGTTTACCTTTGTTAGTTAGGGAAGGATGTAATCGAAACCAGTATCATCAAACATATTATTCTTGTTGAAGTTTGCGTGCATAGAAACGTTGGTGGTTAAATTCAGAGGTGGTGTAAGGATGGTGTAAACGATGGTATCTGAAGATGTATCAACTTCCATTTCATTATGTAGAACAAAATTTAGAGGAGACGTTTAAAGGTGGTGAAGTCATATTAGAAGGAGTATCGTCATTAAGGATGATGTTTTCAATAATGTTATGAATATTCATTTTTGTTTCTTGGTCGTTAGGTAGTGGGGTAGTTTTTTGTTTTTTCAAAGTAGAAACAGTTTCGTTATTTTCAAAAGTTTGAGGAATAGAACTGAAGGTTTTACTGTCATTAGAAGAGTTAGTTTGTTTATTTTTATTGTTAGTTTGTTGAGTTTTCTTTGCTAAAGTTGAACGGGTAACAGGCATTATTTTTATTATCGATCTTTTTCGTTTGTTTTTGAAAAGTTTGGGAAAGAGTTTTTAATAATTAATTTATTAAATAATATTACTTTAAAATTACCATTTTTCTTAAGATATTTATTATTTAAATCTGATTGGCTTATTATTTTATACTGATATTGATCAACAAATTATAGTAATATCCATATATAAAATTTTCGTAATATACCGATAACTTGATATATAATATTTTTTCTCAAAATAGCTGTATCATTATATAAAGGTTTAACTGTATTAATATTATATTTACATCAAATTAATATAATAAACTTAATAATCTTGATTTAATTATTATTAAAGCATAATAAAATTTTTGTTAAAAATATTAGTTGTATCTTTTTAATATTTAATTTTAAAAAAATAGTATATTTTATAAATATTGAAATTAGATTTCTTTAACCTAATACTAATGTTTTTATTACTTTTTTTATTATCTTTTTATTTTTATTTTTCTTAAAAACATATTTTTGTTTTTAATAAACTTATTTTATATGTTTAATATTTAATATATATTGAGCTTGTTAATAGAAAGGAAGAAAATCTAATAAAAAGTTTTATTTTATTAAAAAAAAATCATATTTAACATATAAAGTAAAAATTTAATTTATTTTTAGATTTTCTCTTCTACTGACAAGCTTCATATAATTAATTATTATGATACAGATCATTCATAAATAAAAATAAAATTATCTAACTTTAAAATCCTAAATTATTTTTTTATATGATATAAAAAAAAAATCTGTAATAATAATAGTATATACAATAAAAAGTAAAAGTTATAGTTTCAAATCTTTAGTTAATTAGAAAAATTTTGAGCCTTAAGTATTTGAAAATTGACAATTTTCTTATAAAATACTTAATTATATAAATGCAATTTATCATGTGATATTGATTTTATCCAATAAAATAAATGTATTTACATGAAAATTTGTAAGTGAAACAATATTATGATATCATGATTATTGCATTTATAAAAAAATCTAAAGTTATAAAGTAAAGTTATATATACTTTTATAATACTTTAATTGATATTTAATAATATGAGAGGTTTGCTAGAAAAATGGGAATCTGAGCATATTTTAATTTTTATTGCATTTTAATTTTTGATAATGTTAGATTAAAATGCAATAAAAATTAAAATTTTAATAAAAAATGCTCAGAACCCCTCCCATATGACAATTTTAATTCACGAGATGATTTTTAATTTGATAAATATCACGTGATATGTTTATGATCGGCAAAAAAAAATTCGCCTTTTAGATGACCGCACCATATATAAACTCCAACTCATTTTTGAGTTAGTTTATTTTCATATTTGGAAGTAATGTTGCTTCAACAAATTCATTCAGGAAAATCCAATGGACTTGTCCAAAGTTTTCATACCGCATACTGGGAAAATTCCCGTTACATTGTAAGCTAATTAGTTTTATCGGTTATAAGCAAACTTTACTTTTTAACTTAACCTTGCTTCAAAAGGTATATGGTACAGGTAATAAACTTGTAATCTATAATGGACTTTCCGAATTGATCCAAACAATCGATGCTTCCGAATTTTTGGAAGAATCACCGAATCAAGAGAAAATTTTCTCTACAGAGATTTCAGAATTTGATGGAAAGGTAAGTAAGAAAGATTATCTTGTATCAAATTATTTATTAATTTGAGTGTAAAGTCTGCCTGCCAATATTTTATTTTTGGATTATAGGTTCTAATTACTCTTGTGACAGACAATTTAATATTTTAAAACGATCGAATGTTGATTATTTAATTTGATGAATAGAGAATAGAATGAATATATCTTATCTTTTTTCATACAAATAATCCTATTCTTTGAGATTTATTAGATTGCATAATGAATGAGAAGATTTGTGGAAAGTTTATGATTAAATATGAAATAATACAAAAATTTGATAAAAAATTTTTTGTATTTTTTAATTAAATAGATTGCTATAACAATTGGAACAAACGTACTTATATTTAAGCCAAATCAAAATAAACATATGGTAATATTTCATTACACTATTATATATCTTTTGTCAAAGAAAACTAATGAAATTTTTTATATTTCAATATTGCCTATTTATTTTCAGAAAATGCAATGGTGTTTATTGAAAATACTGAAACATAATTATCCTACATTTTGCACTTCATGGAGTTTAATTAATGGTAAGGGGAGATCTTAGGAATTTATTAAATTAGTATGCGGATCAATTTTTAATATTTTGATAATTTATTTCTAAGGTCAACTTCTGGTGGGTGGAGGAGCCATTGTTCTTTGGGATCAAGATAAATCTAGCGAAGATAATCATAATAAATGGACCAAATTATGGGAACAAAGGTTCCTTTTTACTTACATTTGGATATTATATTTATAATCACCTCTTTATGATTTAACAAATCAAATAATTTTACAGAGTTGCATCTAAAATAATTCATGCTGAAATTTCTCCGGATTCTACATTAATTGCTACAGTTGGAGAGGTATTTTTCCTAATATCATTTTTATATTTTAAATGCTTATGATTTTTATTTTAAATTAAATACTTATAATGAATCTAATTATGCAAAGTATGATAGATTGGTTAAAATTTGGTGTTATCCTAAAAGTGATTACAAGGAGTGGAAATATAAATTTCATTATTTGCCACATCCAAGATCCGTGACAAACTTTTCATGGCGTAAAGGTCCAGTTGATCAGATAAAGTAAAAGAAAAAAATTTTTATGATTTGTTTGACCTTCTAGAAAAATTAACATTTTTAAAAATACTTAGTTCACAAGGCAGCAACATTCTTTTGACAGTATGCAAGGACGGGATATGTAGAATATGGGCTGCAACAAATCCCGATGAACCTTACAATCTTTATATATGCACAGTGGTTGATCCTGAGCAATCGTTGGTGACTTTTCCTTCTTCAGAAGAAGAAAGAATGTGTCACGGGAATCCTGATTGTTTCTCACCCATTCATTGGATACATCCAAGAGAATTTCTGATATCTCTTAAACTGGCTATAGATTCTTTTGATAGTGAAAAAGAACAAACCCAGATAGGTGCTGGGTTAAAAAAATTGAAAGATCTTGCAAATGATACACCGGATTTGTTATATCAGATTCAAAAAGATGGTTCTATGGTTATTTGGGGAATAAGAGTAACTATTCTGATATTTGAATTTTATTTATAAATTTAAAAAATATTTTGACACAATTTCTATTATAATTAGAATGTTTATTGTAGACCAAGACGAATTCCAAAAGTTCTTGTTTTACTTCGTGCGTCTCAGGCGCTTCCATCATCTGATTCCGATTATTTCCATGGGAGCACATTTGTATTTCATGATAATACAAGTTCTGATTTTAAGAGCAGTAATTATTCTGATTAACAATATTTCACGACTATACTCATTTACAAGACATAAAATATTAACTTTTATCGTGTTAATTGTAAAGCTTCAGTAGAACTTACAATATTAGCTCAGAGTCCGCAAGGTCGTATTAACAGATATTCAACTCGACTTGTTGAAGTATTTGATAATTTATCTCCATTGCAATTGAAATATTCATGGAGTGGTCATCATGATGATGTCAAAACTATTATCAAATCTCCTGGAACTGATTGTTTCGTTTCACTTACTAATAATGGAAAAGAAGCAATCTTGTGGGATGTTACGAAGCCTGATATATCGCAGGTATTTATTATGCTAGGAAATATGTTAATTAAAGATATAAATTTTAAAACATTTATTGCTATTTAGCTTGTTAAACAAATTGGCCCAAAAATTATTGAAAATGCTCCGGCTTATGTGGACTCACGAATCAAGCTTGCATGTGTGCTTTCTGACGGTACTTCACTACAACTTAATTCATCCCTTATTCTTTGTCAATATCTTTATTTATATATATATATTTTTTATTTAATTAGGAAAATTTTTGGCTGCATATGATGGAACGCGAATTGCTCTTTTAATGTGCGGTAGCAACTTTGACAATATTCATAAGATGATTGTTTTCGATGATTATGATGCTTCTTATGAATTGCTCTTGTTATTTGCATATAAACATAAGACGACTACAACATCTTTTCCTACTTATGTTGTTGGAGTAAGCTCAAAAAAAAATACAGTTTTTTGTTGGAAGTTTTCATATGGTGAAGTTTTAGCGAATTTTTTACTTTTTATATTTTTAAATTCATTAATAAATTTAAACCTTTTAATAGAACATGCAGGTCCAATAATTAATTTTGTTTCAAAGACTTATCTTCCTATTGATAGTCAGGTTAAAATGGCTATTTCTGTTGAACAGTGGGCGGGGTCTAATATAAGATGTTATCCATCAGAAAATTTGTCTCCTCCTATATTATTAACATACTCCGACGATGGTTATATCAGATATTGGCAAGCCAATATGAAATATAATAGCGACGATCCTAATAATGACAAAGTACTTTGGATGGAAGAAGTTATTTTTGATATTGGAACTAAAAATCCCGTGTTAATCAAATGTGGTCCACAAGGGAAAGCTGCAGTTGGTAAGAAATTGTCTTCATATATATTTTAGATTTCACATTTAAATTTTTATTTATTTTTTTTTTTATTTATAGTTGTTGAAAAAGAAAATGATTATGAAGTGACAATATGGGAATGTATAACTAAAAGATTACCTCCTGCTAAAGATTTTATAGAAGGATTTAGGTTCTATAATTTTGAAACAATTTCATTTTTTTTTTAAATATAAAAATTATATATTTATACCTATTTCCCGTTTTTGAATTTTCTCGCGTTATTTAGTGAAAAGATTGTTGATATAGATTGGCTTTTCACTTCTAATGCAGAGATTGTATTAGCTGTGTCAACGTCACAGAAAATTTGTATTTATACTCAGCTTCGCAAGCATCATGTTTCCGAGCGAGGCTCTTGGATAATGTTTTCAGAGATAGACAACCCTTGGTAATTTTATATATATTTATTTAATCAATTGTTATGTACTTATATGTTTATTTTTTTAGCAATGTTGCATTACCTATTTCGGCTATATCTTGGGGAAGTGCAGGTTCACTTATTGTAGCTAACTGTAATCAGCTTCGTTGTTATAATAAGTGGTTAACAGAAGAAAGTATGAAAAAAGGTAATTGAATTTTTTGTTGATTACGATCTTTTTTTAATATATCTAAAATTGAATTCTCCGATAGTTTCTAGTATAACTGGAATCAATCAAAAGTATACTACATTATTTCATGTTGTTGACCATTTGAATGGTCCTTTACCACATCATCACCCAACATTGCTTTTACAGCATATTCTTTGGGGTAAGTTAATACACTTCAGAAATTTAAATAATCAAATGTTTTATTAAGATGATTTTTGAATTTATACCGATAGGTAAAATGGATTTAGTTAAGCAAATTCTTGCTCATCTTTATAAATTCCTTAAAATATTAATTGGATCAAATAAACCTATTAAACGAATCCTTCCCTTACCATTTGATAAATTATTCCAAGCCCAAGATGAAACGGTTTGAAAATATAAATTTATTAAAATATATTTGATTATTCCTCCCTCATTTTGTTAACCCGATTTTCTTGTTATTCAAGCCAAAGGTATCAACAAAAACTCGTCGTTATAGTCTCCTTTTTGGAGAAGATAGTGATGAAGAAGGGTAGATAATTCAATTATACAAAATACATGTTTCCATAAATCACATTAATTAAATTATAATTTTCTATTCATTTTATCAGATCTCAAGAAACCTTACTCGAGTTTACAGAGGAAACGGCTAATTTCTTGAGTGAACAATTAAAGATTATTTCATTGCCTGATTTGTCACATGTCGAACAAGCACAATTGTTAGCTTTAATTGATACTATCAATCAGGTAATAAAAAATTCAAGTTTTATATTTGAAACTTTATTATAATTTCCATCTATTCTCAATAAATAGGTAGAACATCAAAAACGTAGTTTGGATGAAAATGGAGTTCGTTACGTGTTATTTATGCGACGTTATCATTATTTGAATCGTTATAAACTATCTTCCGGTATACGAACACCCGGTTTAAATTATCGAGATATGAACTGGGCATTGCATAGTGATTCTCAGGTAGAAAATTAATTACATATCTTTTGTTATAATCTCAATAGATTTATTTAATTGATGAAATTTTATTTGTAGGATCTTTTAATAGAATATAGTATCCAAGCATCTGGCGGGAAATTTTTATGGGAAGATGCAAGAATACACGGAATTTTTTTATGGCTTCGGAGTAATGAGTCAGTTGTAAGTTCATTTATTACATTAATTTTTTTGATTTAAGCTTTATTGAATTATGTTAATTATCATTCAATTGACTTTAGCGACAACAATTTGAAAATGTTGCTCGTAATCATTACATGTCAAAAGAAGAGAGAGATCCAACGGATTGTTCTCTTTTCTATATGGCATTACGAAAAAAGAAATTATTGTTAGGATTGTGGAGGACTGCTAATTCACACAAAGAACAAACTCTCATGTTGAAGTTCCTTGTAAATGATTTTACTGAACCCAGATGGAAAACAGCAGCTTTGAAGAATGCTTATGCTTTGTTAGGCAAACAACGTTATGGTATTTGATTTTAAGTGTATATATAAAAGAATACCTACAATGTGAATAATATTAAAATAACAATATATCAATTTGAAAGAATATGCGGCAGCCTTTTTTCTCCTTGGAGATCGGTTAAAAGACGCTGTTAATGTGTGTTTAAAACATCTAGATGATTTTCAATTAGCTATTGCCATATCCAGAGTTTATGAAGGTAATTTAACTTCATTTTTATTTTTTTTAAAAAAAAGGTAATATAACTTTGATATTATTTACAGGTGAAGAGGGGCTTGTTTTGAAGAGTATATATGAAGATCATGTCATTCCAATGGCAATAAGAACAGGAGATCGATGGTTGGCTAGTATGGCTTTTTGGTCATTGAATCAGAGAGATAAAGCTGTGAAAGCAATAATGGTACGAAATATTTAATTTTTTCTCTTTATGAGATATTCAATAATTAAGAATTACCTTAGACCATTATTGTTTTCTAGGTACCCTTGGAAACGCTGTGTGATCATAAAACAGAATCAACACCTTTAACCACCGATTCTCCTGATGCAGCTTTAATAGTTTTATATAAGCAGTTAAAGGATAAATCTATTCAAACACTAAGAGGTGCAGCAGAAATATCGTTTGAAAAAGAATATTTCTTTGTGTTAAGAAGTATCTTTGCTTATGATCGTATGGGATGTCCGCTGTTAGCACTTTATCTTGTACAGACATGGACCTTTTCACCGCAATCAGACCCAGAAAGGCCAGATCATATTTTAAAATCTAGACGTCGAACAACAATTTTTGATATACCATTAGCAGCGAGTGATGATGTGATCTCAAAAGGTGTTGTGAGTTTTGATACATGGAGTTGGGATGCACCAGTTTCACCAGTTTCACCGATATCTGTTAAACATTTAACGGATAAAGCTGAAGATATTTTTTCAGATGAACCAAGTCCTATAGCTAGTCCTATCACACCCAAAAGAATATCATTTACTGATACAACGTTTAAGGATTCATCAGGTGATGATAATGTTTGGGGATGGAATTCACCTAAACATTATCAAAAAGTAAACTCGTTTAAAGCAAAAAAGACTGATATCTTTGCTGAAAAGATTTATAAAAATGATATTGAAAAAGACTCGGAAAATATTACATTATTAGATGATATAGATTTTTATGATTATAAAGTTTCATTGGTTAAAAGATTATGCCAGGTTAGTAAGATTCACTTTGCGTGAAAAATGGAGCAAACTCTAGTTTTGTATTAAACCTTAATTTTCATATATTATAGCAATTATTGGATGCGGTGATGACTTCCCAAGAAGAACCAGAATTATTCGAACAAAATACCTATTATAATGATTATGTTAGCAGGGTCGAACAAGGATTGGCAACAATATGTGAAAATGTTAAAGTTCCAATGCCGGATATCAAAGAATTATTAATATCATATCCTTTATTTAAAGAAATCGTTTTTTGAAACTAATTTACATTTTATTCATCCTTAACCTTTTTTTATTTTTTACTAGATGTATTGAGACGGATTCATATGATCTTTTTAAATATTTTCAATCTCATGATTTATCGACAAGCAGTGATAATTAAATTAAGCTTTGGGTATAATATATTGGGCTGGGGTTAATTATTTATTATTGAATTTAATTTAGTAACTAGAATTAATTATTTACTAATTTGTATGTATTTATTAATAATGAATGAATAAATAAATAAATCTATTATAAAAAAAAAAGAACATATTTTTATCAATAAACAAAATATAAATTAGCTCGTGCTTTTGTGAAATCGGCGATTTTTTTTGGAGTTACAAATATCTGAGGTTTGATCTTTTCAAAGAGTTCTCCAGCTTCATTAAATATTTAATAAATTAAAAAAAAAAAAAATGAGTGGTAAAACTGATAGTTCAACGCCTCTAATTCCAATATATATATTTCGTGGACATAAAGATCAAATTAATCATTTGGAATTTTATCAAAATAATACTAGATTAATTTCTGGGTAAATGTTTTAACATATACATTTTCTTTATTTTAATTTAATTAATCGTATAATAAATGAAAATAATAGCGATGCTGGAGGAATTATTATAATATGGAATATGAAAACTATGCGTCCCACATTACAATTTAAAGCTCATAATGAAGGAATTTTGAAATGTTTGTTTTTAAATAATAAATTGATCAGGTAACCTTTTTCTAAATTAATTATATTTATAATTTTAATGCAATTAGATTGATCATTTCTTTTACTAAAGTCATGGTAGAGATAATTTATTAAAAGTATGGAAAATTGATCGGAATTCTTTAAATGATGATAAGAGGGTTATAACGGAAGAAAAGATTGTAGAAATAAAGGATGATGATGATGAGCCTAAACTTGAAAAGAGTCTATCAGTAAATTCATTGAATTTTTGTAAATTTGATTATTGTTTTAAAGGTAAAATTATAGATTTGAGCCTTGTAAGGTCTAGATACCTTTTTTTTTTTTTTTTTTTTTTTTTTTTAATTCAAGACTTTTTTATAAAGGAGAAAATGATCAAGATATCTTGATTGCTTTGCCAAGTTCAAAAGAATCTGCTGCAGTATGTGTGTTTTACTTCTAAGAGAAATTTAAATAGTTTTTGACGCTTTTGACGTGACTTTCTTTTAGATTGATGTGTGGAACCTTTCAAATCAAAAACGCATTCTAGGATTTGATGGAAAACGGGAGATTGGTATCGTTTCGATCCAGAATTATTATTATTTTTTTTTTTTAGGTTCTATAATAACTCATCTATTTCCTTGAAAATTTTATATAATTGAAGGGTACTGCATGGCTATCAAGCTTTTTCAGCATCCAACAAATAAATCTGAGTATCTAATTTTATCAGCATTTGAAAATGGAGGTGTAATTTTATGGTCTTTTTCTTCCAATAAATCCAAAGATGATGACGTTGATGAAGAATGGTTCTCTGAAAGATTATGGAGCGTAAAACAACATAAAGAAACAGGTTTAGTTTTATAAGATTATATTATTTCGATTATTCAACAATTCTTTAATTTTCTTTAAAAATAATTAGTGTTAGCATTGGATGTTTCGAAAAATCGAAAATTTGCAATCTCAACTGCGGGAGATAATAAGATTGTAAAATATAATTTCAATGAGGTAAAAAAAATTACACCTTTTTTTTAAAAAAACAAAATAATAATTATTATTTTGATTTTAGGACTTTGAAAAAGAGCCTTTAATTAATAGCATTACAATAAAATCTGTTGGAATCGCTGATATTAAAATACGAACCGATTCAAAAATTTTTGCTACAGCCGGATGGGATTCAAAGTATGTATATATTATATATTATTTCAATCAATCAACTCAAATTAATTATACTTAATTTGTTTAGGATACGCGTTTTTTCTTCAAAATCCATGAAACCTTTAGCTATATTGTCATATCATAAAGAAAGTGTTTACTCTTTAGCATTCGCTCATGTTTATTCACAAGAAGATAATGAAAATACTTCTATTGACAATGAAATTGATGAAAGAGTATTGAATCATTTCCTAGTAGGTGGTGGAAAGGATCGTAGAGTCAGTTTATGGGAAATTTATTAGCATACTTATTTTTCTATCATATTACCTAAATGCCTTAGAAATTCTAAAACATTATCCCGTGGGTAATGTAGTATCTTATATATCTTATATGTGACATTCATTTTTATAAAATTAAACTATATTATACAGCATAGCGGACATGCTTATATCACTATGTCGATCATTTTGCCGATCATATGCCGATCATAATTTTGAAGCTCCCTGAAAATTTCATAGGATTATAAGGTAAAATGAAACCCGTCCAATTCGCTTTAAACCAAAAGTTTTCTATATACTATTTACAGCCAATTTTTTTATAAATAAGCAGAAAATGATTTAGCAAAAGGTATTACAAAAAAAATTGCCTTTTTTTTAAAAAACACAATAAAT
This sequence comes from Funneliformis geosporum, assembly GCA_946474995.1. Classification (NCBI taxonomy): domain Eukaryota; kingdom Fungi; phylum Glomeromycota; class Glomeromycetes; order Glomerales; family Glomeraceae; genus Funneliformis; species Funneliformis geosporum. The sequence continues at coordinate 255 of CAMKVN010001115.1, read as the reverse complement.
CATTTTTTATAGAATATAATTAAAATAATGGATAATGTTTCTAATTCTTCAAGAATTTGTAACTTTAATATTAATGAATGTAAAGAAAAAATAAAATTAGTTACAAATAATATTAAAATACTAAAATTTAATGAAGTTATTATTTCAGTCGGAATGTATTTATATAAAATACATTAGAAGTAGGGTTCCGCAATTCGATTTGATATTTGAATATTTGATTTGATCAAATTCAAATCAAAGAATGATTTATTTGAT
>CAMKVN010001114.1:0-20744 GCA_946474995.1 Funneliformis geosporum | reverse complement strand
ATATTTATTCATATAAAAATATTAAAGAGACGAAACTTTTGATGAAATTACAATTTTTCAAAAAAAAGTTTAGTCAGGTATCACTAGTATATATAGCCTTGGAATGATAGTTCTATGACTATTTTTTTTCGCTTATCCTATCAATCTGTAATTTTCAAATTGAAGTAAATCTATCCTCCTGTTCAGCCAAGCAGGTAGTCTCAACGAGACCTTACCATAAGTTATATATTTTTTCCATTTCTCTAACCTCTGATAGCTTTTATCAACTATGAGGTAGTGAAATGACAGAATATTTTTTTGAATTGAACTTTTTCATGCGTAGTATAACCTAACGATTAAGCATAATCTAATAATTACTTCATATCCATATTATTATGTTCACGATTGTAACAAAGTACATTGCAAACCACAAACTCAATAAAGAGATGGGTAATGATAAACTTAGCCAACACGCTTCAGCATTATTTGAGCTTTTAATAGATAAAGTGAAAAGAGATAAGGGTTAACAGCGCTTTCAAAAAGGGTATAATTTTAGCAAAAAGCAGGCATTTATATTAGTTTCTAATCAGAGAATTTGTCGAAGTAGAAGTCAAGTAACTCCCAAAGAAGAAAGGGATAAAGCAGGAGAAGTTAATATATACCAAGTATCTGACATCATCCTAGATAAAGAAATTATTAAAAATATAGCCCAGCATATTGTCTGAGATAATTTTAGTGAAAAAGAAGTAAAGGCGATAGTCAAGGCTTTAACTATTTCTAATTCTATCGCTATCACATCTCGTCTTAGTAGGCTTTGAAGAGAGTTGCGAAAACTTAATACTCCCAAAAAATAATCTCTATTACATTTGTCTCTGATACAACCTGCTCATCTAACAAAATTCAAAAAGAGCGTAGGGGTCAACATGAAAATAAAGGAATTGATTTTTCAGATCACTTTTCATTAGAATCTGTTAAAGAAAGGTTAGATTTGTATGATATGTCTAATATATCTGACAAATAGGCCCTAGCTAATATAATGATTATGCTTTACATCTGTCCCGCTGAAATTAAAGACTTGCATATATCTAATAGAAGTGTAACTGAATATGCAAATAACTAAGGCTAATAGGATTATCCTTGAGTATTTAGATCATTAGAAAGAGATGAAGAGCGGGCTAAACTTTTCTTACTTAGATTTAGGTTGCAATTTCTTCTAGACAGTTAGGGGATCTAGGAATACTAGGAGTTAAATGGTTTAATACGTTTCTAAAAAAAAGATGAATTTCTTTCCAAAACTGATAAACTACTTCTCCCTAGCTATTTGCGCAAATTAAAAGCAGTATTTGCAGTCATATTGAATAGTGCGAAGAATTTATCAGAGGCTATGACCATTGCCAGTCAAGCCCTTCGATATTCACCAGACAACTATACCTCTTTAGCACAAAACTATATTACAATCAATTTTCATCGAAAGGTAATTTTATGACTAGGCAAAAGCATTCAAGTTCTTCGATGAAAACTAATCACATACAGTAGATAAATTAGAGAATCAGGGTATTCATTTTGTTAATTTATTTATTTTCACTTAAGGTAAGATATATCGTATATAAAATATCATGAAAATAGTAACCAAATAAAAAATTCATCTAATAGTACATCTAGTGAACAAGAAGTTATCAAATACACAGAAAAATTAGCTCAGATATTTGAACTAGATAATCAAAATATAGATGTATATAGTGTGCTTTTCAGTGAAAATAGGACACTAAAGAAACAATAAGAAGATCATCATTTCCAAAATAATATTTTAGAAAGAAAGGTAAAAAGATTAAAAAGAGATGTGAGATCCTTAAAAATTGAATTAGAAGATCTGGATGAATGTATAAATAGGGAGACTATGGTTGACTTAATACAAGAAATAGTTCCCTTATCAAATATCAAAAAATGTAAGGATTCCTTCTATTCATCTGAGCTAAAGAAGAAGGTTAAAAAGCTAGAAAGAATTGTTGACTGGATAGGAAATTATATAGAAGAACAAACTAGTATAGAGTCTGGTAAAGAACAGATTCATCTGATTCAGATTATGCATCACCAGAAAAGAAGATTTGCAAAGTAAAGTGTGTGAAGACGCAGTGAGCTAGGGATGTTAAATGATCCCAAATGACTGTAAACAAATATTGAAATTATGAGTTATAAAAAAGTCTAATTGCTTATCTATAATAAGTAACCCTTGATAAATAATTGTAATAATAAATTTTATGAATAACTTATAAAAGAAATATGGACTTTGGAATCGACAATTAACATGAGACTGCCAAGGTGAGATCCAGTCCTTAGGATCGGATCCTAAGTATCCTAAGTTTCAAAAATTAAGATTCTGGGTTCCCGCATAAGTTTAATATATATTTTAATTTATATTCAATTAATAAATTATCATTAGAAACTAAAATATAATGCCAGTAAAATAAAAATCTAATCTAGAACTGGCAAATTTATTGAGACTTTTAGGACTGTTTAAGGCTGTTTAACATCCCCACAGTGAGCATATAAAGTTCTGCACATTAATCTTATTTTTCCGATTGAAATATCTTCTAACTATATAAAAAATGCATATAATTAATTTACTAGAATAACTTCTGCCGGAATTAATATCTTTATTTTTGAGAGGGTAGGATTATCACCTAAAAATATGTTAAAAGTTCTTATAGATGGGTTACAAGTACTTGCGTTAAATAGTAGAAAGCCTTAGTCTGGAGTAGAGATCAACAGTCCAGAAAGCAAGTTCAAAGCCTAAAGACCTGAAGATAGGTGATACGTAATGATGTTACATGGCAGTCTGTGCAATAGGAGAATTTCTTACATATATTGGGCTTTTGTATTTTTTTCACAACTACCTTTCAAAATGAAAGTTTTATATCCCAGTCATATAAGCAAGCGTAATAATAATGTATAAATGGAAAAAGCTTCCTTTTATCTTAAGTACTGATTACGTTTTATTTTCAATAGTTTTAACATAATATTTAGAAGAACGTAACCCTGACAAATAATCTTACGTTTGAATTTTTAAATCTAAACTGCGACACAATTATCAAGTTACCTCCATTTAATGTTAAATGGACTTCCCTCAATAGTACCTGGTATAGGTAATTTCTTGAAGAAACACATGAACTGGATCCTGCGTCAGCCAATACGCTAAAGGAAAAGGTATTTTATTTTTTTTATAGTTGGTGGTAGGGGCTTTTTGATACGTCTCTACTAAAGATGGTACAGCAATTGATTTCAAATTTACAAAATGTTGCAACATAAGCTAAAATTAGTTGCAACATATATAGGTTAAAACTAATTGCAACGTAAGTTGCAACATTAAAAGTTGCAACATATTAATTACAGTTCCATCTTTAGTCTCTACTTAAATCCGGAGGTTTTCAGCGCTCTCTATGTCCCAAGTGATGCTAGGGAATCTCATGGCATGTCTCTACTTGCATTTGGAGCCCAATTCCCACTAATTGTGACTCCCGTTTTTTATATTGTTAAAGCTTGTACTCATTTTGATGCAAGTATTGAATAAATAATTATTAACGTGAAAAATCATGTGATTGTGCTTAACTATACAATTGGTTAAATTTGAACAAAATATGAAGGATTACTGGAAAAAGATGAACAGAAGGAGGTTAGTTAAGCCGATTTCTTGTTATCTATATTTTATTATTTTTAATTTTGTAATCATACAAAACAGCTGTCAGTAAAGCGTACACATATCTCTGGTAGTCTTGACCTTCTAAATGATGCTGGAGAGTATAATACGCAAAGATTATGCGATCAAGGGTTTAATGAAGATGAGATAAGATTAAGAACTAGCGCATGACTTATTACATACATTACTCTTACACTATGTCTTTGATTTCACTTAGAAAGGAAAATCTTCTAGAAAGGATCTTAGAAAGAGAAAGAAGGTTTGTTATACTGAAGAAACGGAGATGGATTCAGATTACTCAGATTACTTTGATTATGAATGGAAGGTAGCTAAAACCAGCATGTTTCAGTTACTTTGAAACTTAATTATTAACTTTTTTTTACAACAGCCAAATAGAAAATCATCTCATATTAAAAAGACCATTAACCAAACTAAACCTGACCTTGAGAAGTTCGAAGAATTGTACCTTGCAATAGATCCCAATTGTATATGAACACTCGAAAGTGACTGTAAAGTGGAAATGGTCATTTACGAATTCGCTAAAAGTCTACATAAAGAATCATATCTTCATTACAATATAATCAATGATGCTGATGTTGACACTAAATCATTATTTTCACGTGAAGAATGGGAAGAAATCAAAAATTTTGAAGTGATTGATAGACCAAAGCTTGATCCTTATCATAGAGAGTTATTAAAAAAATATACTGTCGATAATATGAAAAAATTAATATCACTTCTTTTCGAATCATTTACATCTGACGGCAAAGAATATGATCGGAACGTTCATTTCGATTTAGATTATATCAACAGTGCTTATCGTAGAATTTTATATATATGGGAAATGGATGAAGACCCTTTAATGTTTCAAAGCTAGAAGGATGGTTCCAAATGAACGTATAGAGCTGACTTATAGATCGAGCTTTTTGTAATTTAATTGACGTAATTCGTGAGGAAGGGATGAGCATAGTCTTCAGCAAAAGAAAGAACATTCAAAGAAAAATACATGACCGTAAAAAAATTGGTAGAAAAGGTGATGGTGTATTTAAGTTATACAAGGATCATTGAGAGTTTGACACAATAGAAGCTAACTATGAGTAAAGGAAACGAAATACATGACAGACTCATTAAAATTATGCAAGATGCTAAAGGGCATGCTTGACAAGTCATTTGTAGAATGTGAAATGAAAAAAAATATTGTAGAACAACTAAAAGTAATAGGAATCCTTCAAAGTGCAAATAGGATACAAGTCATAACTGTAGATCACCCTAAAGGATATGTCACGTGAATTAATCATAATAAGGTTCAAGAGATTGCCGGTCGTTTAACAAACTCAAAACTACTTGCCTTGGTACTGAAGGAAATTTTATATGCAAAGTCTGTTATCTCTTCAACATTAGATGTATTTAATAAGAGAAAATTTATAAATATCGAAACCTTTCTTGATGATGATGATGGATACCACACACCTCCTGAAATCAATACTATGATTAAGATATTCACAACATCATATAATGCATATACAAAGGACATGACTAATGAAATTAAAGATAAATAGTATATATGTATTAAAACTTATGTACAATTCTGACTTCTTGACATTTAAATAGCTTTGCATATATCATGGAAAGTCTCATATGTATTAATATAAAAAATTTTTCTTTGCAGGCGTGAGCAATTGTTCACACACATGTGAATTTTTTTTATTTTGAATGTATGTAAATAATCCATTCTTTTACAAGCCACACTGTCCAGACTCTACCATCAAAAAAAATAAGGTATTTCTTGTAGATCACACTTCTATTAGTCGGAATCTTTCACATTTATCACCTGATATCACGCCATGTGATACCTGAATTTTAAGATCAGAACAACAATGTCCTCTTTTCAAAGTTTAGCAATTTTTTTATATGAAGTATTGTAAAGCATGATCCCTTTCTCAAAAATAGATTTTTTTTGGGATCCAATAAGACTAATCTTTTTTTAAACCTAATGAGAAAAAAAAAAGAGATAGGCTATCTTCCGCAGATCACCAGATCAAAGGAAGTGTGATCATAAAATTTCCACTTCATAATACCTGTCACGATCTATATGTAGTATTGTAAAGCATGATGCATATCCCCTCCTTCGATCAAAGATCTTCAGGAGAAAAAGCTTTCCATAATTTTTAAACATTAATTTAGAAAAATATTTTACTAACAGTTAGACTATCTCCTGCAGTATCAAAGGTACAGTAGGGTATCAAAAGTCACCGGACACTTAAAAATTAAGAAATCGACAGAAATATTTACTTCAAATTAAACTTTTTTTTTTATTAATTTAATCGATTTTAGTAAAATAATTAAAATTGTACATCGTAACGAATTACATATATCATAAAATTTTTATAGATATCTAATGAGTAATAAAATTTATATTGCATATTTTATGCAATATTTTAGTGTTTTTAATACAAATTTTTAGCTATTATAAAACATTGAATTTTTAAACTAAATTTTATGTTAATTTATTAAGTAAACTTGTTAATCGTATTAAAAAATATATTTTTTAAAAAAAAATTTATATTAATTACTTTTATATTTGTTGAGATCGTCTTAGTTTAATGAGTAAATATCTATGCGTAATATCAATCATTTTTCAATTTCAAATCTAAAATTTCAAATCAAGTTTTTTCTATAATCTACTTATTGATTTGAATAAAAATTTTTATATTTGTTACACAACATTCTGTATTTTATTTATCAATGAACATTTTCCCCAAAAAATGGGTTTTATTAAAAAAATGACTACTCAACGTAAAAAACTCTTTGAATTTCAACATGGTGAAATTATAGGTACTTGGAAGTGTGGTTTTAGTGAAAGAAAAATAAATAAAGTATTAAATTATGCTAAAAGTACAGTTCATAATGTTATTTTTGTATATAAAAATGATGGATTTGAAACACTCCCTCCTCAAAGTGGTAGACCACCTATTTTAACTGATAGAGATGATCGTTATTTAATGCAAATTCTTAATAAAGATCATAGAACAAATATTGCTGAATTATGTGAAAATTTTGTTACCTCTACTTTAACAAATATAAGCCAAATTTCTCTTAAAAGATATCTTCATAAAAATGGAGCTTATGCAAGGATTGAAGCAAAAAAATCCTTTGTAAATGCAGCTAATAAAATGAAAAGATTAACTTGGGCTAAAAAAAGAAAAGATTGAAAAAATGAATTGGATTATGTTATCTGGAGTAATGAATCTAGGTTTGAGGTATTTAAAGGAGATGAAAAGAGATATGTTTAGAGGAATGCTCAAGAAAAATATGATCTAAAATGTCTTATTCCTACATTTAAATCAGGTCAACAAAGTGTAATGGTTTGGGGTTGTTTTACAAAAAATAAACTAGGTCCATTGGTCAAATTAGAAGGCAGAATTACAGTGATTATATATAAAGATATTAAAAAACTATTTAATACCATTTATAGATGGTTTAGAAAATAAAAATAAATACATTTTTCAAGAAGATAATGCTTTTATTCATGCTGCAAAAGTAGTAAAAAAATGGCAAATGGAAAATAATATTATAAGTTTACCATAGCCTGCAGAGTTCAGATTTAAATCCCATAGAAAATTTATGGGATAGAAAGGTCAGAAAACATAAACCATTACCAAAAATCAAGATGATTTATGGCAGATTTTGCAGGAGGAATGGTTAAATCTTAATGAAAAAATATATAAAAATCTTATTGATAGTATGCCACTCTGTATTTCTGCTATTATTGACAATAAAAGCAATCCTACAAAATACTAATAATAAAATTATAAAAAATATATTTATATGAGTAATTTAAAAAAAAATTGTAAAAATTGATGCGATAGTTCGTAAGTAATTGCAATTTAAAAATTTGGTATAATTTATAAAAAATGATCAATATCACATGTGCCTGGTGACTTTTGATACCTCACTGTACATCACTAACTATAGGTGACAAAATCAAAAGGAAATCTATAATACATGATATAATAGAATTTGAAAACCGTCAATTGTATTATTTGATTAATAATACTTCACAAGAAATTCAGATGCGAAATATTAATGCAGAAGGCAAAGAAAATAAAGATTTATACTGTAATTAATTAATTTCTTGAAGTGGTGATCAGAGCAAGATATGATAAAATCTTTTATTAATGATTTCTATTAAAGATGATGGATTATTTTGAGATATAAAAGGTTTTAGATATAATAGTATCTCATTTTCTGATGTTGATATTTGTTTCTCGTCACTTTAATAAAAATATAATTAATTAAATTAGCAAAAATAACTTTTATACTAATAAATCAAATAATATAATTACTTTTCTTGTCAGAGCCGTCTAGATGTTTGGATTTCAAAGTTGCTTTCATACTTTACAGGAAGCATTAATGCCTTCACTTCTAGGATGAGAGCTTACCCTATCTATCTGAAGGTCAGAAGGGTTCTAATCTATAGCCTCGACCTAAAGTTTCAAGATTTTGAACTGTTCTACAAATGTAAGCTGATGTATGAAAATAAAAATAATTTTTAACTAAAATTTTACTTACCCTCGAAAATAAATTTCCAAAACTTTTAAGGTTCTAAACTGTTTTACAAAAGTAAGAAGTAAGTATTAATATTAATTTTTTTAAATTAACCAATCTATTATAACTTATCTTTTCCTGCAATGTTCCAGTTTGTAAGTTCGGCATTCATAAAAGTATAATAAAATAGATATTTGGTCAATCTAATCAACCCACAGATCAACTGCAGATATCTAAGGATTAATTTTTTTTATTCAGATGATCTGATTTTTGATTAGATGGTTCATCAGATAGATCGGATTCATCCAGATTGCACCTCTATTCTCACCAATGCGAACAGAAGTGAAGAAATCTAGTGAGGAATTATGGGGTAAGTAAATAAATAAATAATAATATGTTGATAAATATAACTTAATAAGTAATTAATATATATCTTTTAGAACTCTTGTGATTGGTATAACAGTGTGAGAAGAGGGAAAGGTGATCATATAATGAGAAACAATTTTATGATCTATTCTGAACTAGGTTTTGGGATAAATCAGGTAATTATTATATTTAATTGATAGTTCTTAATAAAAATTTTAGGAATTTTTAGATTTATATTAAGTATTTTTTACATTTTTTAGTTATGAGACATCATCGAAGAAGAACCCATAATATGCTGATGGCAAACCAGTAGTTGTATATGAAGAGTAAGAAGTTTAATTTTTTTTTGTTTTTTTTTAATTTTTTTATTTTTTATTGAGGTTTTATCACGGGAGTTTTATTTTTTTTAATTTCTTTTTTTTACTGGAAGTGGGTTTTTATTTTGTGGTATTTATTTTTTATTGTTTTTTTTTATTATTTTTTTTTTAATTTTTTATTTTTTGTTTTTATTTTTCGTATAAATAAATAATATTAATTAATTATATTTTAAACTATCATTAATAAATTTTCTTATTTTTTTCTTTTGTTTAATGAAGAGATCTCAAAAACTTTTAAAAATAAATTTATATTTATCATTATAAATTATTTTATTTAAGATTAATTCCAATTTTTGCATTACCAAAATTGCTTCAAGATCACTTTAACTTTAACTACAGAGAGGTTATTTTATAAAATGACATTATAAAAATAACTTTAATTATATCATATAAAATTATATTTGTATTTTCCTTTTTAGTAATCATTTATTATACTGAATAATTCATTATAATAATAACCAAATTTTCTTATAACGAATAGCTGATCAGCCTGGACACCAACTTCATTATATTGAGATGTGACTGTATACTTCAGAAAATATAGATCATTTAGATTAAAATTAATCATATATCATACAATTTATAATTAATTTTATATTTATATAGCTTTAGAGTCATATATTTTCCTTTTACATATGCTATTTTAGTGTATTCTAACTTAGGTTTAATAGGATTTATGAACTTTAAATTTAATTTATATTAATTAATTAATTATTTATTTTAATCAATTGCTTTTTTATTTTATTTATAATTAATTTTAATAGAATCCAGTAAATATATTTACTGATTATATAATAAAAATAAAGACTTCTGTTAGGATTTATTTTTAAGTTAAAAAAGTTAAATTAAAGTTTTTTCTAAAGATTTTAATAGAGTTATTAAAAAAATAAGTGATTTTAATATAAATCATAACTTACATCTTGCCGAAAAATATCTTCACAAATTTGTTACTTATATAAATATAGAAAATGATAAGAATCTAATAATTATTGATTAAAATCAATCAGTTATTTTAAATATGCTAATAAAATTATTGAAGAAGTTATCCGTAATATAGCAAAAAAAAATTTTATAAATTATTTTGAATATAAAATAAAAAACACAGTTAATACTTATCCTAAAATAAATTGTGAATAAAAACCCATGCTGATTCAGGAAAATTAGTTGGATATGATATTTTTTAGATCTATCTTCAACTAGTTCATATGTATATAAAAAAATCTTGATCTAGAAACACAAAGAATATTAGATCAAAATGGTGATAATTTTGGAAAATAGTTATATGAAAATGCCAAATAACATTTATCATGATCTAAGTTATCTCATGAATCATTTAAATAAAAAGTAAATTTAAGTGATAATAAATTAATAGGTGTAGTATTTGTGCAGAAAATTATGAAGCTACAGGATATCGGGATAATAATCAATTAGAGTTTGCAGTGGGGTTTGTTTTTAAGATTGGTATAGTTAAAGAAGAATATTTTATTTATTCAGAATATAGTTTTGCTATTAAGATGACATCAAATTTAATATAGTATTGGTAAATACAAGTTATACATGATATAACTAAACTTAATTTAAGTGAAGATGATATTCAATATATTAGCGTCATTACTTTAACTGAAAAAACTGTAAGAGCAATAGAAAAAGAAGCAGAAATTATAGAAATTAAGATTTTATTGTTATTTTATTATTATTTTTATTATTATTTTTCATTTTATATTTATAATTGTTTCTTTTTTATTATTATATATCAAATAAATTGCTTTTTAATTATTTAAATAAAAAAATATTTCTTTTAATTATTGTTTAAAGTATTTGTAAAAATATATCTTATATTTTTATATAAAGATTTAGTATTCTATTATGAAAACTTATTAGCTTAAATGCCTAATTAGTTATATAACAAATTGCATAATGCATGAAATATTCATATACATATATGTATATGTTATTTTTATATAAAATAAATTATTAAACAAATAAATACTAGAAATATATCTTATTTAATATAATACAATAATTTTAATTTTAATATTTTACAATAGTTTAAACTTTTAAATAATAGTTTTAATGTTTTACAATAGTTTAAATGGTTTGCAATAGTTTAAATATTTTGTAATAATTTGAAAATTTTGCAATAATTTTAATGTTTTGCAATAGTTTAAATATTTTGCAACAGTTTTAACATTTTGCAATAGTTTTAACATTTCGTAAAGATTTTAACATTTCGCAAAGGTTTTAACATTTCGCAATAGTTTTGAATTTTATAATAGTTTAAATTGCATTAATTAAGATTTTATCATTTTGCATTTTCTAAAATAATTTAGCCAAGCAACCTTAACTATAGGTAAAAATAAATTATTATTTAAAAAATATCAAACTCATATATAATTTGTAATTTTAATATTATCTAATCACTTTTAAGTTTTTATATTTTAAACCCTTTATTTGATTTTTAATCCTTTTATTATATAATTATCCTATTATAGTTAAACTTATTTAAATGTATATTTTTTAGGATTATAATAAAAAATTAAAAAAAATATGTATTTAAAAAAGTCTTTTATTTAAAAAGAGAAATTTTATATGATTTTATATACTTATAACTATATAATTTATATACAGTATATAAAGAATATAATTTATAAATTATTATATATTTAGAGAAAATACATTTAAAAAGTTTATTATATATTAGTAAAATGCTCAAAGCCTAGCAAACCTCTTATATAACTTGATTTTAGTTTTACTAAGTTTCAGTATTTTAGGTAGCATTATTAGTAAAGTGATAATTATATTTTTATTAATTATTAAAAATATTTATTAATTATATTAATGCTTATTCAAATTCATTTAAATAATTTATCAAAAAAATTTAAAAACTTCTTTAAATTGATTTTAATTACAAGTAAATCTGCAGGCAAATTTAATTGCAAAACTATCAAAGGGATATTTAATTAAAACTTTATATTTATAGTAAAAAAAAATAATGTTTAATAAATTAAATAAGTTTAATTGTTATCAAAATTGAAAATAATATTTTTCATTAATAAAATTTTATTAATTCATCTAATTAAACCTTAATTCTAACCTATAAGTTATATAAGTTAATAAATAGTTAATAACCTTAATTAATTGAAAAATTTTTAAGTATATTCATTTATGGATAATTGAAAAGATGACGAGAAATCAATAATCTGATCCGAAAATTAACCAACGTTTATTTCTTGATTATGTAATCACATTATTTATATTGTAATCAATTCTATATTCTATACTAACTAAATCTATATTTTCCTTCCTTCACAAGATTATTCCCATTCAACATAAATATGAGCTCCCTGATCCTCAATTCTTAACATCGTTTTTTCTTGTTCTGCAGACCATTCTCTAATAAAGATCTTGAACGCGTTAAAGTTATAAGTTGAAATAGGATTCACCAATCTGATTTGTTTAATCATCAAACAATTTTCCAAAATTAAAATTAAAAGCGGTATTTCTTCCTTTCTCGTAATTTGAACACACAAGTCGTTCAAGTCGTTCAAATTTTTAAAATTTTCTGCCAAAGTTTTCAACAGATTATAATTTTCCACTTCTAGAAATCCTATTAAATGAAGTTTTTGTAGTCTTGATGTGATCTTTTCATTTTTAATAATTGCAATAAACGGATTTGCTAAGCTAGGACCCATATTCTCAAGTTCCGTATTAATAAAGCTCAAACATTTTAGTTTCGGAAATTCCGCAAAATCCAATATTTCCAAATTTTTGTAAGAGATTTTTACATCTTTGATTTGTAAAACCTCGAGATCCTTGCAATTCATCAAAGATTTAAATGCACAGTCATTATCAACGTATCCACCTTCAAGTATAATTTTCTTATATGAACTAGCATTTTTTTCCAATGATAAAACCAATTGTGTGATATTTGAATTTGAATGATATAATGAACCTTGAATATGCAAGAATTCCAAACTTTTTTGACGTTGTATTAAGGATATCAAGGAATCATTAGTTAAACTATGAGAATAATTTTGAATCCTAATTTCCTGTAATTTAGTACATATAGAAATTAAACTCGATAAGATCATTGAGTTTTCTATTAACATATCACACATATCACACATAAAATTTTTCAAGTTTTTAAGACATCTTTTTGTTGCATCCATCGTCAGGAAGATAGAAAGAATGTTTTCGATTTTGACTTTTGCTTCGTTCCATTGTTCAAGAGCAAATTCATTAGTTAGAATCATACAGATATAATTTTCATTCTGACTAATTATAAAACGTTTAATATTTGCTCCTCTTAATACCATAACTCTTAACATGATCAATACAAAGGTTAAAATTTGATCAATTTTCGGAACTAAAAAAATTAACAATAAATGAATTTATTAGAAATAAAGAATGAAGTAAACGCGTATTTTTCTTTAATTTTTTTTACTTACTTTTCTTATGTCCTGGAATAAGATAAAGTTTATTTTTATTCAATTGCACAAATAATGAAACAACCTGGATAATACGATCTAAATCAATGTCGGTGATAAAGCTTGGATAGTCAAATGAACATTGAGAAGGGTTGGGATTTGCTTTTTTATATTTTTTATAATAACCATTTATCAACTTTTCTTTAACTTTTAATTCTTCATCGAATATGATGAATTGAATTAAAATAGGGCAAATTTTGATTTGTTTATCCTGATCAGTGCTAGTTCTAAACGGTTTTTTCCATAGTCGTTTAATGCAATTTTGACACCAATTACGATTAACGAGGATAACGGAGTGTAATGTTTTTAGATCATCAATGTCATTAAAAATTATTTGTAAACATTCGTTAGGTAATTTTGAAACCGCCATTATTAAAGAGAATAAATTGAAAAAAGAACAAATATATAGAGAAAAAAAATGAGGACAATTTCCTTTATAAGTAATATGGTGTGTGGTATGAACAAGATTTTCCTAGTACAGCAGATTTCCAAAAATGAAAACATAATATCTGAACCGATTTTACTGGTTATTGAAATTTCGATGCCCAACTTCCATTCACCTTTAGAAATCAAATATGATTCTCTTCAACGAAGTGTGAAGAAAGTGTAGATCAGATTAAACAAAGGTTTGTATTCTTAAAAATATAACTTGATCAAATAATATTAAATCTATATCGTAACCTTCACACATAATTTCCTTCTAATGGTTCTACTGATTCTATAACGTTGTCTAGAAGAATTTATCCCATTTTATATCATGTACTAGCATACAATAATAAATTAGAAACCTCTTGTTTTAACCAAATTTCATTATAAAAAAAAATTCGAAAGTCATACATGTTATAGACAAATTACAATCTGACGATTTCATAATTCAGCCAACTTTTTCGTAATATAATCTTATCGCTGTTAGATATATCATCATTAAATTCTCTCATAAAATTTGTTTTAAAAAAAATTCATCATTCTTTTTCCAATACGAATTTAACTTTTTGTTAAAGCTAACCTATGTTTGCTATAGAATTATGAACTTTGAATCTTCTAAACAACTTAAAGAAATAATAGAAAGAATAGTGCAGGAAATGTCAATCTTATGAAAAAGAATACCTTTTCAATGGTTGCACGTTGCAGTGATGGCAAATTATAAGTTCATTTACTATTTTTTAAAATGACCTTTGGTCATTTAGACTTGAAATTTATAATAAAAATGAGGTCATTTAAGGTCATTTCAAGGTCATTTACCAACACTAGCAAGTTGTGTGGTAAAATGGACTATCAAGCAAAAAATGTCCTTTGTACAATTGCAACGATTACTAATAACATTTCGTTCTCGTACACTTAAAAAGGTATTTAAAACATATCTGATATGTAAATATTATTTTTCCTGCCTTGATTGTTACAAAAAATTACTTTTAAGGAGAAAATTTTTCATCATCTTATTTTACATCATTTATTTCATTTATACGACGAGTTTTAATCAATCATTCATAAAATACTGCAGTCAATAACCAATTCAATCTGAGATGTATGTAAATCTTATTTATCAATTGGGTATTTTTTTTACTTCAAATACATTTATTGAAATATTGTATGCATTATATTCTGTTCATGAGAGAATAATTGATGGAATCTGTTATGATATTTTGTTAAATTCAATTTTGTATGTGAACTTGAAAACTGTAATTGACGATCTACATGTGAAAAAAGGAGTACAAATTATTACAAAACAATATTATAATATGGCACGACAATCATGTTAGCAAACGATCTTAATAAGTCAAATATGACGAAAAATTATTGGGAATAAAAAAATAGTTTTTTATAATTATTTTTTCTCAAGGACATCCACAAAGTCCTATAAAACAGCTTATAAATTATGCTCCCGAAGTAAATCAAATATCCACGTTTTAAAAGCTTTGACGAATGTTTGGATTAGGGAATGTCCAATGCTGCAAGAAATATTAGGAACCTCGAATAATGTCTTGATTTAAAAGATGTTTTTTAATTTATGTTTAATAATTATGGGTGAAGACCACATATTTTACCAGGTCACTCATCGAACTTAATGGGGAATTACCTAGTTTGAAGCTATAGTTATCTCAATAGTATATATATTGGGTTGATCATTAATATTTTTAAAATCATTAATATTTTATTTATATCGTATATAGTTATCGAAATTTGTATTTCAATTTTTCTTGCAAAAAAAAAAGCACAAGGGGGTTACTACTTCAATGATTTCAGCCTCTATTTTTTCTTTCGGTTACTCTACTGATTCGTGTAACCAGGGTGAATAACAATGAAGCATTAAAGTCATGCCATGCTTGAGTTATTTTCTATTCGAATCTATTTAAATTTTTTTTAGGCCCAAAAGATCAAGTATATTTTTAAATAATGACGTGATTTATTATCAGAAAGTGTATCATTATTTACAACGAAATTAATAATAATAATATCATTTAATAAAGATAATAACGATGATGCATCAATTTAAATTCAACAATCTGAGTTGCATGGAAATGTAAATATCAATCGATATTAATGATACTTTATGATTTGAAATTGATTAATGATTATGCATTATACATATACCAGGTGTGTGTGAGAGGTTCTTGACCTACAAAACCCTGGAAGTTTCTTACACACCCAGTCGCGATTGATTTTGAATTTTACTCGTGGCATTTAAAAAATATATTTTTTTTTATAATATATTATTAACCTTACTTTAATATACATATTCAAAGTATTTTTAAATAAAGTTTTAAATTTTTTCAGGTTCGACCATTCATAATTTACTAATCATTTTACAATTGATGAACTTGAAGTGCGTTACATCACCAAACAAATGGCAAGAAGTCCATTGGACTTTGATGCAAAATTTCTGGTAGAAGGAATGACAAAACAACATTTGGCAATTTGGTAAAATTGTGTGTACCGTCAACCAAAGGTTGTTAATTCGTTTATGCAATGTATAATTCTAAATTATTTCAGGAAAAAACAGAATTTTTTACGAGAAATATATATGTTGCATTGCATACTGTATCGATAGGCAATAAACATTTCGCAAAAGTTCCATTTGATTAAGTATGTCGAAGCGATGAACGGTACACGATTTTAATCATAGCCACCAAATCCGAAGAATCACGTTAAATGCAAAATTCTATGAAGCGTAGATTGCGTAGATTACGAGAATTTGAAAACCGAAATTAAAACGTATTTTTATAATATATGATTATATCCTAATATGTAACTTCCGAAAGGTTTGTAATATCGGTAATTCAAAATAGGAAATTATATAATGAAAATTATTAAATTGGCATTATATATGCATGTATCGCAAAAATATAAGCTTTTATTTCTTTCAATTCAAAGAGGAAAAGATATGATAGAAAAGAGCCACCATTTTTTAATGTAAACAATTCCAGGAACTATTCACTAAGAATATTTATTTGAGTTTATATAAAAAGGAAAGTCAGCGCAAGGAAATTGGCTACTATTGCCTTAATAATTAAATAAAAATAAAAATTTCAAGATAATTCTACGCTTGAATTCAAATCTGTGGTAAGCATTAAACGATCACGTGCACCAAATCTATAATTAATTCATTCGTTACACAACCTTTTGTGAACCTAGACAAACAATAACAATTCAACGTTTGACAAAAACAAGAACTTAAAAATGTACATCAAATAATTCTCAACCACGATATATGCCATGCATAAATTTTTTTTTAAAAAAAAAAGTGAAATTTTATTGTGTTTTTTATTGTATGATGAATGTTAAAATTTTTTTTAATAGAATCGATTCAGTCAGAACTGCTTTCATTTATTCAAATTTCAAAAGTAGTAATTATTATTTCCTTAACAAAAGAATAATTGATTGAATAAAAACCAAGTAAAAGATTTTTTTTTTTTTTGAACCCATATATTATTGGTATTACGGATTACTCATGAATTTTTCTAAATGATAATACAATGAACAATAAACAAACGGATATAAACAAAGATGGTAAATCATGGCACTTGCAACAGTGGTTCTTTTTTTTTTTTTTGGGGGGTGTGGGCAGTTTACCAATACTTTTTGTGTTATTCATGAATAATCTGTCAAAAATAAACTTACAATGAATAAAGATAGATACAATATTTTTGAATTACTATTGAAACTCCTAAACAAGTAAGGTGGATGCATTCGTACTTAGCAAATGAAAATTTTTATATTAATAATAATAATTTGTCAATTTTTACATAAATTATTTATGAGGCTACAGTTTCCACATCGTGTTATCATTATCAATAGAGATAGTTATTAAAGAGATAAAATCACACTCTTATCATTTATTAAGTATTTATTTCAAAAGACGAAACACATTTATTATAACTATTTTCTCATATCAACGTATCATGTATAACTTCTCATGAACTGCATATGTCGGCGTAAGTCAAAATTTGTTTTATCGTTTCGGGAAAGACCTAGAAACTGCCGAAAGTTGAGAATCTTTTGATAGGGTGTAAGATTTAATTGGTAAAAAACATTAACCATCAGTTTTTCAATTTCGACATAAATGTAGATTGACTACGCATGTAAATATTGTCAATCTGTAAGGGCTTTTGAAAGATTAGACTTTGCATGCAGGAAACAACCCTATCACTGTTCAATCTTCATGATCGCTCTCCTTTTTTTTTCACATTTTTATTGTGAAATAAGAAATATCCCTCCCTTGTCTCCCCTATGATTTCATTTTTTTTTTCATTTCATCAAATTATCGAATTCCCACTCCTTGCTTAATTTATTAAAAAGGATTTTATTTGAAAAAAAAATTTATCCGAAAATCCCAATTAAACTCTAAAAACTTTTGCCTTATTTGAAAAATAACTTAAGTTGATTCGGATTCTCGTCCTAATGTAAAAAATCTTGTGAATTATTTAAAGCATATTTAATATAAATAAAGGAAATAAAGGAACGGAACACAAAATAAAAACAAATAAAATGTAACTATTGATAACACCATTTTTTTTGATTAAAATAATTAAATGATTAAAAAAAAAATATAATAAAATAATAAAATAAATTAAATAAAATAAAATAAAAATAATTTTAATTAGTTGCCTTTTTTTAAAAAATAAAAAAGGCTTTTTTTTTTTTTCCTAATTCGTAATTTGGAAACGTATTCCATATCGTCGCGTTTCTTATTATATGATAACATGGGAGGAACAGTTGGATCAAAAATAAAATTACTTCAAAAACAAAATTATTCACATATCAAAGAAAAAGATAAAATTGATAAAATTGATAAAATTACAATTAACTCATTACTTAATGAAACGTCAACAAAGTTTCCAAGTACAAGTAAAGATATCGATTTTTTGCATCAATATCATTTCACCACGAAATTAGTTTGGACTTCAAATTTTTCCTCTCCGATCGAAAAGGTCTTAAGTAATGGTGCCACAGTCTTAGATGTATCTTGTGGTGCTGGTACTTATCTGTTGGACCTATCTAGCGAATACATTTTCTCAGAATTTGTTGGCGTTGATAAAAATCAATTATTTCCTACAACAATTAAGCCTAACAATGTAAATTTCTTTGATGTTAGTGTAGAGAAAGGTTTGCTTTTTCAAGATAATTATTTTGATTTCGTTCATTTATCTATCATCGAACCTCTTTATGATGCAAATCAATGGGATTTTATCATTGATGAATTGTTAAGGTAAATTAAATTGTTACTTTTTTTTAAAAAGTAAACATGCTTTATTAAAATTTCATTTTTTAATCATTTATTCAAGAGTAACTAAACCTGGTGGATGGGTAGAAGTAAGTAGTTATGAATAAACCTTTCTTAAGGTTTATTTTATTTTATTTTAGTTTTTAAAGACAAATATTAATCTATTTTTTATTATTATTATAGGTACAAGGGTATGATTATGAAGAAAAGAATATTGGATCTAATTTTTTGAAATTCATCAAAGGATGTAAGATATTAATTAATAAATAATTAGTAATATTATATTATATTTGACATCAAAAAATATTTAGGAATCTAATTTTCATTTATTTATTTTTTTTTTCCTTCAAAAAGTAGTGAAATTATTTGTAACTAATCATATAGAATTCTTGCCACAAAAGTACATAAAATCAGTCCTTTCCACAGATACTCGGATCGAAATCTCAAAGTCTGAAAATAGAAAGGTGAAATTGGGTAAACATAGCGACAAAACAGGAATATTATTTGAACAACTTTGTTCAACGTTTTTTACGGATGTACTTGGTGAAATGTTAATTGATTTGATGGATTTTGATGATATTAATGAGTTGAATCAAGAATGGAAAAAGACATTAAAGGAATTTGACGAAGATAAAACCATTGTAGATGCTTATAGGATCTATGCTATGAAAAAGAACTGATGATATTATTTTGGTTGTTTTATGCAAGAATTTATTAACATGCATGGTCAATTATTATTTATACCGGATAAACAGATTTTATAAGACTAAAGTGATTGAAATCACTACGAAAAATTTCAAGATTTTCATTTATGTTGTCTTTAAAGGTTCAAAGATTCAATTTGAAGGTTTTTTTAGATTTTACCCGAGTTTTGTTTCTTTTATAGAATTTTAAAAGTTAATTAAGCTTATATAGTGGCAGAATTTTTAATATTAATAGAATACGTCAATGTATCGAGATTACAATAAGTTTACATTCGAAAGTTTAAATTTTGAATCGAACTCTTTTAATTTACGTTTCAAAATAAATACGCAAACTATAAATAAAAAATTATCATCATTTGATTCTTTTGATTTTGCTAGAGTGTGCTTTTTTGTATCAAAACGATTTTATCTTTATTCTTTTGAACGATTGCTATATCGTTCTCTCAATCCTAAATAACGATACAGAATATACATTCAATATAACAATCTTTAATCCTAAAAAGCTCATTCAACGAAAGTTTTTAAGATAAATTGAATCATGTGTGTAATTCTTTGCGCTGCCATGTACCTGTAATTTGACATTGGGATTAAACGTTATAAATTGTTTATGAATCTCGTAATTCTTATTGGTCATGTGATATGTCCCCTAATTTTTATAACGATTGCTGTACAATTTTCAAATTGATGTATCTTTGCCAATACAACTCCAATTTTATGAAATAAAAACCATTAGATTCGTCTTATTTAATCGAATCTAATGAAATAATTTTCATTGATATTTAATCATTAGATTAATAGATAACATATACTAAGTTTAAGTTACTATAATTTTATAACTATTATTTTAATTAATTTAATAATTTAATA